>JABASD010002220.1:0-29081 GCA_019776165.1 Pogonognathellus flavescens
TATTAAGCCACACAATTCTATCATTACCTGCAGATAATAAACGCTCATTACAAAAAGGTCGTTTTATCTGCAGAATTATGCAGGTACTTTTTATTTGGGATACTCCTTTAATAAGTTTGATAACATTTATTACTGCTACAGTTTATACGACCATGCCCTGGTTCGTTAGAAAACTATTGAGTAGTTTTACAAGACGGAAAATAAAAAACAGATCCACAATGGAATCTATACGCAGTAACCCTGTCTTGAAAGTAAAATACATAATTGAATAGTTTTGTAGGTACCTGACCTAACTAACTAAGGTGTAGAGAGGGATATTGAGGTTGCCTTTGCGCACGTTGCCTAAAAGATCTTTTTAAATTGTGCATCTTGGGTGTAGACACAGTGCTGAAAATATAATTTGACCTTTATCCGCCACGTATATAGTAGAAATAGTTGTTTCGTCTATCTCGGTACTTAACGGCACAGAGAAAAACAGTTCTTCTGTGTAGTGGTGTCTAGTTTTACTGAAAGGCCTCCGGCAGCCAATACTGAAAGTCCGGTGTTTATTTTATGAATGTCACGTATGCATTTATCATTTAAAACTACACTAGTCCTGTGCACGTCATGAAAGATTTATCCATGTTGAAGTGGATATATTATTATACGTAGGGGGTTCAGGGCTGTATACCTTGTACTTACAATGCCCTGTACGACGGATACCTTGTACTTGTCCGTCAATCGTGAATTCTTATAATTTTCAGTAGCTCTGAGAGCTCTGCTATTTTTCTGTTTACTACTGCATTTACATTTTGAAGAAGAAAAGCTATACCACATTATACCGGTTAATAAACCCTGAAATAAACCTGGTCATATATCGGTTCCATGTCAGAGCTGTAGAACTCAATCCGCAATCAATTCAATAAATGAACTGACCCCACATTGCTGTCTGTCTCTCAGAAACAGGTATTTCAGTTTTAAATTATTCATGACATATTTTAATGGAACAGTACACACAATGAATGGCAGAATGAGAATAGCTCTACAAAAGACCAGAGATAGCAAGCCACATTACATTGATCCTTTCATTTATTTGTACACAAGGTGTTTGAATACATTTCCAGTTTGTTTTGTGCTTATTAAATCTATAAAGGCGGACAAAAATGGGTGAGGTAAGTGGAGTGTGTGAGTAGTCAAGTGGAATGCGCTCGTTTAATGTATTACGTACACTGTGCAGGATAATATGATGATATTGGACATGAACAAGGCAAGTTTTGGAGTTTTGTGGAGCATGCAGTGTGTATCTGTAGTGTTATTTCATTTCATGTCCTTCTCTCCTCTGCTGCCGTAGAATAATAATATATTCTAAGTTTTAGCTAGAGGATGACTGGGACAAAGACAAGGACTTGTACTGTGCGCAGTAGTTGTGTGTTGCTTTGCCTCATCTGTTATATTCTCAACTGTGGAATTAGAGTAGAGCAAAGCAAGGCGTGTCGTGTTGAGAGAAGCAATCTCAGGTTTTCTCCTGAAATATGAGACGACAGACAGGAGAGCGAGAGACTTACATTAGCGAGCTCATCTTTTGAGTGTGTGGCACACTAAATATTGACTATCATTTCACTTTCACCAGCGAAGCAATCTTCTCAAATGCATAATCATCATCGTGATATAATCTGCTGAACTATTGACTGAGTCACATCACCGTGCCAGGGCTTAATGTAAAAGTAGTGTAGTTCATAGTGATGATGTGGTGTTCCTGTATTCGGGTATTATACATGACCCTGGCAATTCGGAGTTTTTACTTTAGAAACTCACATTGGACGATGCCACCACGGCATGTGCACTTTCAAGTTTTAACGTTCTCGTCGTCGTCTTCCTGGTCGTCTACGCATGGATATAATTATTGACTAGAGCACAGGCAGAAGGACCCGACGGATACCACGACTGACTTTGCTCTATATATGTATGTGCCATCATCCATGTATTTACATACACAAAACTTTCCAATTATTGTCCGTACCTGTAGTACCACTGCCCAAGTAAGTAAAGTACCTATCTGGTTGGCGTACTTTGTATAAGTTACTTGTGTAAGTAGTACAAAATCATCCATCCTTAACCATTCAAGTCACTCTGAGGCTGTAGTGGGTAGGAAGCATGTTGTTGTAGTTGGAGTAGTGGCAGAAGCACATGAGAAGTGGTTCTAATGGTAACAGAGTGCCCGGATGAGCGAGAAATCAGGTATGCTCTGCTCTACATCGTACAAGTCAAATAGAGGAGTAAATTGTAAATAACGTAGTCAGGTAGTCTACTTCATTCTCGTTTCAAATAATTTCTCATTTTGTGCCTGAGCCGAAAATCTTACATTTGCTCCAATGCATTCATTTCAACTTGTGCGGTGTTTGCGTGTTTGACAACAATGAGAATTTCTGTTTGCCAGAATGAAATAGAAAAAATACATTTTGTTGGTAAACACTTGGAGTGGTAGCTGGGTCCTGAGAAGAAGACTATTTATTTACCTTGTTTATGCCTCTGGTCGCCTTAATATCATGAATGTATGTATGTCATTTCCAATGGGGGTGATCAATATGTAGCGGGTACCTTAGGGGGACATACAAATAACCCAATCTGCGAAATATCTCCTCTTCAAATGGAATTGAGACACATATTACAGGAAATATGTTGGCGTGGCTTGAATAGCACTCTGCTAATTGTTAGCATTACGAGGGACGCATTGGTACAATTTATATACATTAATTATGGTTGAGATAGAACTGTTAATTTAAATGAAAACAAAAGAGAATTTATTCCGCAACCCAGATATAATGCATTTACGGACGCATGCGTTTTATAATTTGCTTTATGTGGTCTCTGCATTTTTCAGGTATTCAGGGAGACTATTTACTTCTCTTTTCGGAATGGAAAGCTACAAAGGATGATTATGAGAGTAACGTATTGTGTTTGCGTCCATGTATTATGGTTACTCTACTTCAATAAACCCATACAAGGGTAATATGTGTACGAAATGAAGTGGAAAAAGTGTTTGAATGCTAAGTGCAAAATTTTCCTGGTGAATTGCCGTTTCTAGGAATGCGGGTCAAACATGTGATAGTGTCAGTTTCAATTATACCCTACTGACTTTACAAGAGATATCTATTTACTGTATTTACAAAGTAAACAGAACACTCTATCTCACTCGATGTTCTGTTTGCCTTGAGATCAACTACACCACTGCACAGCACAGCTACAGGAAAAGCTGCGGCGTATCAAACTACTAAGCCAGAATAACAAATCAGTGAACTAACTACCTACCATGAATACCAATTCGACATAAACATGAATTAGGATCTTTCTACCCGCTATTATTCATTACGCAGAGTTATTCCTTTATTTGCATTCTGAGGTAAATTTCATTCCTTACACTTACACTACCCAAACTCTAAGATTTATGCAACTCACTTACTTAGCTCGGCATTTGCATATGTCAATTAATAACTGTCTGTCCAAATACCGTTTTACAATAAATGCATACCAAGGTAGTTGGAAACAAAAACATTTGCATGTTTTTCTATGAAACTAAAGTTCAACCTCAGATAAAGTCAACTTCTAAATGATTAATTGAAGTTATGAATTCCACAAAAAAATATTTTTGAATTTTCTGTTGTAGCATTGCAATAAATTAATTGCCAGCATATTTATTTTACAATTTCATAATATATAGAGCTATATGTATAAATGGTTAAATAAGAGTTTTATTAGTGGACGAATATGAATACTGAAATGAAAGCAGTTTTACCCTTACAGTATACCTACTTGTCGTCATCTTAATGATACCTTTATACGGAAAGCCGTAGAAACATGTTGACACATTCCGACAGAATGCACAAGTGCACAATCTTGGAAATCTACAGAGTACATGAATGTAATGTTCGATCACCTATGACGATGGTTACTGGTGGCTATTACGAAACAGCCTAAAGAGCATTCTTTGCATGGGTGAAATTCAATTCAACAACTGTAAAGAAACTAACTTACTTTCTGGAGTTCGTTTCTCGGAAGCTGATCGTAAAGTTGCATGTTCTCGGAATTGTACATGTCTACTGCAATATAATACTGGGAAAAGAAAAGTTCTTGACTATAACATACAACGTACAATACAGGCAGTAGACATCACGGCATTATAATAATGGATCCATAATAGACGCTCAAGTGGAATCACACAGACTGCCACAATCCTGCTGTGTACTGCACAAGGTTCAGCTCACACTAATACTCTAAAGTTTCAAATATGCATCTGCGGATATTATGTATGCTAAATCCGCTTTCCAGACCATGATATAGGTGTAGTCAAAATAATGATATAAATTATTGATTCGCTTTCAGAAGTTGAATAATGAATGTTAGTGGAACAGTTTTCTAATGCTAATTATGTAAACTACCACCATGCAAATTTTCAAAAAAAGGGAATGAACTTTCGTCACAGAACCAAGTTTAGAAAAGAATCATTACCATTTTAGTCTTCACTTTGAATATTATCTCCCCATTCGGAACTTAAGCAGTCTTTGTTCATGGCAAGTTTTGTAACAGTCGTTAAGTTTTGTTTTACAAATATTGATTTTTGCATTCATTTTATTCGATGGCACACAAAATGAATAGGTACTCCATTTGTACAAGCGATGGATGCAATCTCCTTGTTGTTTCATTTCCGAAAGTAGTGTAGCTCTGTATACAGTACCTGTGTTTGTTTTATATTTTTATTGCGTCTTACATTTAAAATATTAAAATATTCTACAGTATATTTATTTAGTGCCTGAGTTTGCACGTCTTGTAGTCTTGCATCTAGTCTGTCCTGCAATAATTATGTTTTGCACAATAGTTTACATTTGCTACAATGTAGTTATCAATTGAATGTTGAATGAAACCATGGTTTCGAATTCTATGTCGAATTCATTCGGAGATCGGACATAGTGGCGTAGAAATACCAAAGATAGCAATATTAATATATCATCCATTTATTTATTAACTTAATCAAATAATACTTTTGGGCATGAGATCCTCATATATTATACTAATTGATTCGTTTTGTTAAACCTGTGCAAATCCAACACACCGTAAATAAAGTGAAGTTTTCTGTGTGTCTGCAATATAAGATAAAAACCCGGTACATTTAGGAAACTACTTGAAACAGAGATGAAGAGTTGCATGAAGACCACCGGATAATCAATAACAAAAATGTCAATATAAAATAATTTAAAGGCATGATCCTTTACAAATACAATTCAAGTACTAGTTGTACTTATCGCCATCACAATAGCACAAACCCGTATTTAGGAAATTTATGACTATCAATTCTTTATGCAGATTTATTCAGAGATGCTCATTACAATATTCATATAAAAATTCTATGTTGAAATATAAAATCATATTACAGGTACATTATAGTAAAAATTAAGTATAATTTTAAAAAGAGTGTTAACTTTTTCATGTGAGAAAGTCTTCTCAATCGTCTCAAAATAGAATTAACATAGAAGCTGACAACAAACGGGAGATATTTTTAGAATTTTCTTTGAGGGACTTACTTTACGTGGTGTACAAGATGAAAGACTATTTTCCAAGTAGAAAATCTGTTGGTCCTTTTTGCGGCTATTGAATGCGATATAAAATACAATCGGCTTAACATTATGACTGATATTTTTTCAGTCAAAGGAAATGAGCTTGTGTATTGATATGTTTGCTACTACAGTTAGCTAACACTACAATAACGAAGTGCATAGTGACTCTACTCACTCAGAAATAGTAATAATAGAAAGTTTGCTAAAAAGCTAGCAACACTAATAGGACAACCAAAAGAGAAAACTAGCACGAGTCCACAGCCCACGCCATTTGTTGTCAAACGTGTTGTTGAACAAAGCTGAAAAAAATGCAATACATGTAATAAAAGTTTTCCTACAGCAAACATCAACAAACATTAAATATGTACTGCGGCCAAATATATTACTTTGATCTAAAACGTTTACAAACATAGTCAAGTCACCCATGTACAAAGTAGGTATTCTTTGAACGTAGATTTGTTATGTAAAGGTTTTATTTTACTAGAAGCTACCAAGATCAAACAAATGCATCCAAGCCTATAACTTTCGAAAGTTGAGATAATAATGTAAGTACTGATATCCGGAGAGAGTACAGAATAAAATTTCATTGTGACTGCCAAATAAAAGGAAACAGTTTGTAGTAAACACTGGAAGTGTCAACACGCCAATATTTTCAGGGTCGGCGCAAAAATTTCCTGTTTAAATTCGTCTCGACTCGAAATTTTCTAATATTATTATTATTATTAATTAATTAATATTATTGCAATTGATACATTAGAAACATTCGTTTTACCCCCTCCGGGCTCAAACTGAGCTGGAGTTTGAAACTCGTATGGAAATTTCGGTTTGAATCGGCTCGTTGCCACCTCTATGAAAATAACTAGTCATTTATTTCATCTAAGTCCGTGAGTGTAGAAGAAAACATTACATAGTTACTAAAAGGTATTTGTTTATTGGTAGCTTTTGGTGTGTGTATCCTGTGCTCATACTCATAAAACTTAATGAAATATCCAATAAAATGTAAACATGAAATCTGTTCAACTTGCTAGGAAATTAATTACAAAATGAAGTTGTCAAGACAAAGACAAATACAGACGACTAATAAAATGTCTTGTTTAGCATCATTAGTAAAAGCAGCGTTTCGTAACCTTACACAACATCCTAGAGCCTTTGTACACCAAACTATTGTAGCATATTGATGTTGACACGAAAGAAGGTTTAGCAGCAGTGACTGTTCGTTTGCGACTTGCGATTGTAATAAGGCGCTTAAAAAATGAATGTAAGAAAAACTGTAAACTTAACAGTAATGGCCTTAGGAAACATGGGGTTAAAATAAAAAGCAAAGTAAAACCGGAGGATACACAGACACATGCTATGTGAACAAATGACGTGAGCTTTGTTAGATGTGCCCTTTTCTGGTTGCCTGTACAAGCAAATAGCGGAGCAGCATAAAACCCGAAGAAGAAGAGACGAGTATGGTATAGGTGGATATTAAACAAAGTCAGTTCGTTATTATTATAGGGAATGGGTTGGGAAGGCAGCTAAAGATTAAAGTAAAGAAAGGCCTGAGCAGAAGAAAGGGAAGCAGTAGAGAAAAGTCAAAAGAAAGGAAAGAGTTTCAATAAAATGAAATGAAGGCAATTGGAATGCTGAAAGACAAAGAAAGGACGAAAGGAGTCGACACAAGGAAAATAAATACTTTGGAGCGAGAAACAGGAAATGTTATATGTGTAGACCTAATATGAAATGAATGTTGATAGACGTGCAGCTCGTGACTCGTGTGAGAGGAGATGGAGGAGATAAAGAATCGCGATACAAATAATACTACAAAGATTCAACTTAAGCTTATAGCCAGCCATACCTGCCGGAGCACATTATATTTTATTATATTATACCCATTCATTCTTCCAGACTTTCAGAATTTGCTTCCCATCGTCGTCCTCTTATTTTCTAATGGCCGGACTACCCAGCAGGCTCCACATATACAAGGACACGGCAATTGGTGTTATTCCGGGTCATCTATTTTACCTTGTTTTATTTGCATAGTGTAGATTGTAGTATGTACTCTC
The DNA here is from genome assembly GCA_019776165.1 of Pogonognathellus flavescens. Classification (NCBI taxonomy): domain Eukaryota; kingdom Metazoa; phylum Arthropoda; class Collembola; order Entomobryomorpha; family Tomoceridae; genus Pogonognathellus; species Pogonognathellus flavescens. The sequence continues at coordinate 7,637 of JABASD010002220.1, forward strand.
CAGAATTATTGTGCTCTGGCTTTTCGAATAGTTACCGTCGGGAAGTAAATAATATACAAAACGATATCTGGATATTTTATGATTTATTCTTCAGGTCATTCCAATTTAACCATGAGAAATTTTCAAAGCTATAATCATGTTGTTATCTTTGGACAGGAAATTATGCAAGCATATGTAGTCGGTGGGCATTGCTTCATTTCAATGTTGAATGGCAACTGTTGTGGCTCTTGAAATAACTTTGTACTCCAATCTTTGTCTAATATGTTTGTAAAGCCACATCAATCCGCTTCACAATTTCTGCAGTTTATGCAGCGAAAATAGTTTTCCTGCTAACAAGGTAATACTTTTATTGTTAGTTTATTAAAACGAGTTGATACTGACACAATTATTGTTTTTAGACTAGGTATTCTATAATTCTATCGAATTCAAAGGATTCTATACAGCTTTTATAGCATTAGAAAATAATAATATTATTGTCTGGGAAAACTAACAGAAAACAAACTTTTTCAGATTCCTTCCCGAAGGTTATGTTATTGGAATGAATGAGTGTGCACCGTGCAGCGCAGTACAGATTCGGTGCTGATTAATTTTGCTGTTGATTTTAGGAGTAATATCTGGAAGCAGGCTCTTCCCAGAATGGAACAACTAATAACAATATTTTTACTACTTTTCCGCTAAGTTTCATAATTAGGAGTAGTAAATATACGGTCCGATATTTTCCCCTGCCCAGTTATAGTTCTTCTGGTAAAATGTGTCTGGGAAAAGAGAGCTGGAGGGAAATAGATTTCTAAGAAAAGAAACTGCCTCGGATGCATATAAGATAAGTTTTTAGCGAAACTTGAAAACCTTTAGAATAATTTATTATTGCAATTATTATATCTGTGTAGGTTATTAGTAAATGCAGTAATAACATTTTTGTTGTAAGATATGAGGATGACTGATGGTGGATGACGTATAGTAGAACATGAAAATGGCTATTAAATGCCAAGTAGCCATGAAAATAGCTGAAGCGGAAGCAAATAGCCATAATCTCCGTCAATAAGAACATTTTCTTGGCTTTCTCTGCCTTTCACCATCAAAGGCTTTCTGTTTTCTCTGGCTTCATGGGAAATTGCGATGTGAGCGTTTCTTTGGATTGTTCTGCTCTGCCTGTTCTCTGGTATTGTGTAAATTGTGTGTATCTCTCTCTGTCTAAGCTTTAGCACTTGATCGGCTTCTCTTGCCACACACACCACACCATGCCTTACCACCACCAACAACCACCACCACCTTTCCAGCCTAAGCCTTGGATACAAAACACCGCTAGTATGCCATTTTCTTCTCCAGCCCTCAGATTTGTTTAGCTTCAGTGAATGTGCTGAACTTTGTTAGTCCACCGTCCGTATATATGTTGCTGGATGGACACGAATAATATTATCACCCGGCTGTTCCACTACTCCTACACCGCTTTTGCCTTCATTTCATACCTGCTGCTCAAAACTATGCTCCACCGTCTCTGATCTGGTCTTCCCGTTTGCCCTGGCCTGGAATAGAAGTGAAGCTCAAGACGGCGTAGCCCATATTAAAATTGTTCTGACACCTTCTGCCTTATTCTCTCCGCTTTTAGTAATGTCGCCTGGCCTCGTCTGCTCTCTTCGCTCTACAACTCCTGATCTTTTGCTCCGCTCTTTTCTCTCTCATTCTCTCTCTCTCTCGCCTTCTCCAGTCTACGGCGACTGATATGCTACCACTACTACTACTTATGGACGTAGTACAGATGGAAATTCTACTTGGGATATTCCATATCCTACTTGCGATATTCTATGAGCATTAAGTATTAGCAAGGTATTTGTATTCAATAGATGTATGTCTCTTACTGTTTGATATGTATGTTGATGATGGTAATAGTAGGTGGTCTGCTGTTCCAAAGTGTTTTCCAATTTCAGAAGTTCCAGAACAGAATTTCACTTGCAATTTAAGTATTGACCTTGCCCTGCCCATTTCATGTCCTTTCCTTCTCAGCTCTGCCCGCAAACACGCAACTTGACTATCACAAAATCCCATCGTCATATACTTACATTAGTTGGGTTACATGTGAGTTTGGTAGTCCGTTAACCGTTGCGCCTCTCACTCAGCTCTCTACTCCTACTACTACAACTCTACAAACTACATCCTCCTCCCGTACATACATATATAGCCTACCTTCTGCTAATACTCGGGCAGTCTCTCCAGTTATTCTCCAGCCACGAGTAGTTCTCCAGTGCTAGTTATGTTTTGTGTGTACTCCGTGTAGTACATGCACACACACTGACTCTGGAGCAGGACTGGCAGATACAACACCCGGACACGAGTAGTATCTGGCTGTAGGAATTGCAAAGACCCAGTCGACAACATTCTCCAGCAGCCTGGCAGGAGCAGAAGCTCACAGGCTTTTGCTTTTCCAGCCGCTCTACTACACAGCGCTTTAGTTTACTTTACATTGCTTTACATTACATTTATCTCTCTTTTGCTCTCTTCTTCCCTGGCTGCTTTTCTTACTGCCTTCCGTTCTCATTCTTTATAGAGCAAGCAAATATTCTTGTGTCGTGTCCTATTCCCATTCTCTCTTCTCCGCTGCGTCCCGTGTGCAAACAGCATTTCTTATAATATTGTCACCCTGCGTCTCTCCAGCTCTAGTCACAACCCGTGTCTTGCACAGCGAACAAGTCCTCCACAAAAATCGCTCTCTCTCTCTCTCTGTCTCTGTCTCCGCCTGATCCCGTAAACTTTCTTCGCTTTCCCTTCGAGTCTGTCACTCCGTCGATTAACTAACAAAAAATGTTCTCGCCTACTCGCTAGCTGCTTACTGTCATTCCTGTCATTGTATTGTTATTCACATACAGACTATACACATCCACGGCACCATTACTACTACTACTACGAGAACTATCGTATCTCCTCCGGTACCAGAACTACGGCTCCGTTCTAATGTATCCTATTATAAAGTAACAAATCGATCTTCTCTTATTTAATCTCAACTCTTCACAGCACCAGTCCGCACAGTCTTCAATACTGAACTATTTTACAGCACTCTGCATCCTCTAAAACACTCGTCGCTCCGAACAGTGCATAACACAAACAGAAATACTCGTTCCAAACAGATCGTTGTCAAACAAATCTCATACACACAATTTTACATTGAAAAATTCGAAATACCATATACGACGACGATTACTTCTGTGCTCAGAGACACATACAGTTTGTTGCAAAAGTTGTATTGGTTTAGGTTGATTGAACTACGATTGTAATGGTTTAAAGTTATTATTAGTTGGCCCAGCAGATGTATAAAAATACAGTTGTGCCATTTGGTCGAGTAAATTAAGTTTGAATTAAACAGCCGTTTAGAGAGAAAGACATAGGGAAGGAGAACTGGAATGTATAACACAATTGTGGGTTATAAAAGGAGCTTTTAAATCTAATCGATTTTTGAATAAAGACTGACTGAAACACAAAGCAAACTGAGAGTAGGGAAATTGTACTAACCACACACACAGATCCACATTATACATATCATTAAATTAACAACGAAGCACTATTATTTGCCACGACTACTGAACATTAAGCTACTAGAGTAGTAGTGCAGAGCTACTGCTGCTCTGTAGACTTAGTGAAAGTTACAAGGCCAAGAAAACTTTTTGTTTAATGCTGTGCACACATAATCTAGTAGGTTGTGTAGGGTAGACGTATAAAAGCGTAATAAATAACCGGGGAAGGAATAGAATTAGAATTAAACGGACTTTATTGTAGTATGTTTTGAATTGATTTGATTATAAAAGAGAAAAGAAAACATTGAATAATAGAAGAGAACAGATGGACGTACGTGATACATTGTGACTACATTACAGCCACATAAAGTGAGTCAAAAGTAACGGGGAAAACAGATAAAATTTCCCGTATCGACGTTCAGAAAAGAATAGGCGTCGGTTCGGCTCGGTCGGACTGAGGTGAACATATTAGATGCATAATTTTATCTTGGAAAGGAAAGGAGTGAGCGAGCAAAGGTCTTCAGCTACTACAAGTAAGACGACGACTACTACGACGACGACGACGAACAGGAGTAGTGCTTTCCTTCTCAGATGAAGAATTTGAGTGAGAAATCGGTTGCGATGATCAAGATCAATAAGTGGTGTTTCGTGTCCTTGGTCGCTTATTGGCTTTTCCTTCGAGTCGGATGCGGTGGGGAAGGTGAAGGAGAAGGTAAAAACTACCTACCTACTTTACTCAACATTCTCATGCTGTCAGCCCACAATCATACTCAAAATATCACACACATTCCACAACCAATTTACTTTTCATTTCCACTTTTGCCTTACTTTTACCACCACATGCTGCTCCAGTCTTTCCATATGCATCCTACACACCACTTTACCATATGCAACGCCAATTCCAGACGCTCTCCACATGCTTCTCCTAAAACTACTCCAACATTGTTACCACTCCAACTATTTTAATTGACTGTCGAGTTAGAAACACAAACAGAACATTTGTGCAGAGCTTCTGATAAATAACCTAATAAAATTAAATACTCTCGCTTCAGTACCCGTACATTACACAATGTTAGATGCTGCACAACACAGGTACAAGAATAAAACACAAGTAACTACACAGGACATAAAATGAATCAATCATATAAAGTATTTACTACGAAACTGTTGATTATTACAGGAAATGTGCATGCACACAATGTAGTATTATGGTATTTTTTGTAGGCTTACATACACCTTGACACAAATTGCATGTAGCAGTAATCACATCAGTAAACAAACCGTAATTTAGTCGCATTTTAGTTATAGAAGTATAAAAAATGTGCTCTTACTCACGTAATGTTTGGGGTAAGCATGAAAATCGATATTTTGGGAGACACAAGAAATTAATTTGACAGGATGCATCCTAGTGTGGCATTTGAGTCGCGAAAGCTCAAAGGAGATGCGATAGTGACGCTTCAACCGACAAAGAAAGTTTTGCCACACAAATAAAGTGTAATAAAGCACAAATAAATATTAGTAAATGTACTGTAAATTTATATCAATAGAAAGATATAGTAACGATATTAAGTTTGGGCATAGAAGTAAATTGGTTGTGAAAGCGTGAGTGAGTAGCTATACATTTCACAGAATCTTGAGCGTCACCTTCGTTCATCATTCATTTTATTGGCAGCTGCTAAACTCAGTACAAAAATTGAAAAGATAGGTATATTTTTTCCCCACTCTTTTCATTTTTCCTGTTCGTACTTTTGCTGAAATAAATGAATGAAATAGCAGTATAGAAAACAAGCTAATAAAATATGACTGCAATAGATTTAGAATAGACGTATCATTGATTCTATCACTTTCTGCCTTTTCTGCTCAAAGTTCAAATAGCTTTTTCTCCTAAAACTACATTTACATATCCTTCAAACGTAAAGTTGAAGAAATGAGATTTTGAAAGAAACGCGATGATTTTATTCTGCTTGTGTCACCCTTGTGATGGATTGGAAGATTAAATTACATTCTCCATACATGAGAAAGTAACCTTTATGGTAGTCTCCAATTTCTTCCCATAGAAATAAGAATTCCCTAAACTAGTTTGATATTCTTGCAGAAATTCTGAGTGTTTATGACGCTCGCAGAAATAAAAAGTCCATCAAACAAACGAATCTACTTTTCTCTAACGAAATAATACAACTTACCTTGTATTCAGTTTTTCTTTGCCTATATGAAAATACAACTGTGGAAAATTCCTGGAAAAGGGCAGAAATTCAATTGACTCGCAACAGTATAAGTGTCACACGATAGGTACACAGAGACATCCCTTGAGTTGTGAAGTTTATTGACATGTTAACACAAATTTCGCTTGATGTCAGTTGTAACAAAAACCAAAAAAATCTGAAATACCAATCCATTTTAACAAATAAATGTGCGTTTTTCCCATTTTTATTTTTATCGCATTCCACATACACAGAGACGTAGATGATTTTGAAATGTGACATGACCGGGCTTGTGAAAGTGATTGATAATACTTGTACTGCTGCACTTCAATAAGAAACTATACGTTGTACTTTGATATTGACTAAGGGCATTTACTACTGATGTAAAAGTTTGCATTACATGTTGCGTAGTTTGCATAGAGTACTACTGACTTCAAATTCAACTACCATCATTTGTTCGTGCATGTATGGAGTTGAAAAACAAACACTTTAACACATTCTCTTCTATAACTCTCGGCTTTACAAAACTTGACGGTAACTCTGTATTATGGATGAGAATAAGAATTCCTCTTTGCCTCATGTTGTAAACGTTTACTATAGTTCAGAATATACCAATATCAAATATAGACACGACATGACGACACGTACTCCAACTCAATGTGTGTTTATGAGACAAAAGCAAAATCTAATGTATTATTTTAACTTTCGTTGTATCGTACCACTTACTTGTGTCACAGATGCTTACCAACTTTGACCCACATAATTGCACACAGACACTGCAGTCGACCCTTGCTTTCCGTAATTATTGACACAAATGTTTTATACTGTGTACAACACATAAAACTCCTATTTTCCTTCCTCTTACCCATTCCTCCACTCAACCCAATGTTTTTTTTCTCGGTCTTTTCCTCCATGTAGCTTTTATAATGCCCATAGTAATATCACCATTACCATAATAATAACCTACATTCTTAAGACTCTTACTTAACGCTACCAGTATTACTTTATCTACTAATTTATAAGTACACTCTTTGACAACTTCTTTATAGTGCAGTTAATGTTTGCAGCTCATAATGTGGAACATTTTTCTATCGCACGAATTCTGATTACTAAAGGAACAATTTCTTAATAATAATATCTCAGTTAATGTTTATGCATTCTTTTTCTAACTTTTTTCCTATGTTTTAATACCAACCATTTTATTTCCATAAAAAAAAATTACTCGTTTTAAATGCAGGTGAGCCTGTGAGTAAATGTCTAATTTAATCACATCGTTTATATGACAATGAAATTGTTTTGCATTTTTGATTGCAGTTGTGTCGATTCCAGGACTAATTCTAGAGCACGACGTGGACCCAGATTCGATATTGGAAGGCAGTACGATTAATTTTCAGTGTATTCTCCATACAAACACCTCGGGAAGAAATAATGGCTACTCGAATGATCATGGATATGAAATTCTATGGCTGCACAATGTAAATTTAGTTTATTACCGTATCTGAATACAAAATATTAGATCAAGTCTACCAACAGCAGTAGTAGTAGTAGTAGTAGTAGTAGCATAGTAGAGGATAATAACAGCACGTAGTAATACAATAATAGATGAAAGAATTTGCATGTTGCTCGCTTGGTATTTTGCACAAATGTAGTTAGTAGAGTAAGCAAGAGACAGTTTAACCCAACTCTGGTGTGGAACAATGCAGAGCTGGGAGACTGTAATGCAATGCAAAGAGTTTTGTTAGTATTCTGTAGCACTGTAATTTAGCATCCGTATCACTACCGCTACCTTCATTCAAGCTTACATTCAATTTGGAATAATGGATAGCGTGTTACAAATATATTTGTGTTATACCATGTTTAACCTGTAGGACGAAGTGTTGGAAGAAATGGGAGCTACTACGGGGCTATATTTGTCCACCAATAAATTAGAGTTGTCTGTAAAGAACGTAGGAAGATGGTCCTCAGGTCAGTATGTGTGCCTCATCAAAACCCATTCAGGGGAAGTTATTTCCAACACCATCGAGGTGAGCGTGAAATGTACGTTGCATTTTATATCTTCTCTTCTTCTTCTTCTTTTTCTTCGTCCTTCTTCTTTTTCTTCGTCTTCTTCTTCTTCTGATACTGAGTGCACTTTCTGCACAAGTTGTTCACCCACACACTCACACACGAAAGCACTTGAAGCATTTCTCATGAATTTAAGTTGCTTTCTACGAGTAGTGATAGTAAATGAGACACTCAAGTCACAAGTAAAACTATTTGCTTTGTACACAATCCTGAAACGTTTGTATTGATTATTCGCAGATAAGCCACAATGTAAGACTCTTGAGAATACTCTGTTCGGAGCGAGTAAAAATGAACAGGTGGAAATTGAGTGTAAAGTGGATGCGAATCCGCCTCCCCTTGACAAATACTTCAAATGGGCATTTCATTCTTCGCTAGACTTTTTAGAGAGCGATTCATCTGAGGTTCAGTTCACATTTGCTCTTTCTCTATACATTTTAGTTTCAGATTTTCTAGCACTTAACTGTAGCAAATGTGATGCTGCCAAGCGAAGGATATTTCGGATGGCAAAGTGGAAGTGGCAGTACTTCTTGCAGTCTGTCACTTTTCACGTAGTTGTTTCTGATGCTTTAAAACCATTTCAAATTCTATTTAGTAGGTATTACCTGTGTTACCTTTAAAATGTGTGTTTTGCTAGACTTTGGCTGAAGATCGGTTTCCAAATACGAATACAAATATTTTAATGTATACTCCTAAAACGGAAGCGGACTATGGCTCCATTCTTTGTTGGGCGACAAATGAGATGGGCGAACAAACACATCCCTGTATCTACCACGTGATTCTAGCAGGTAATTTTTTAAGCAATTAATTCATAATTTCAGCTTGTTAGTCGTTTCTGCTTACTCCAGAGTAATAATATATGATGGTTAATTAATTTGTTCATCTTGTAACTGTGGTGACTTAATCATTAATTGGCAATCTGCAGAAATGTTGTAAGGAGACGGCAGTAATAATGTAATAAAATGAAGTAATAACAATACTCATCGGAAGACTATGAAATCTGCGAAGGGGAAGATTTTAATGAGTCCTTGGGAGATATAATTCATGGTTATGATAATTGATGATAACTGATTAGGAAAACCTGAAGCTCCATTCAATTGTTCTACCCGGGAAATGAGCGGTAGTGCCATAGAAGGAGAAAACGTGGAAATAGAAATAGAATGTACCGAAGGTTTCGACGGAGGTCTAGCTCAAATCTTTCATCTGGAAGTGGCGGAAGCCAGAGGAGGAAAATTGCTCTACAATCTCACGTCTCGCGTCCCTTTCTTCTTATTGCGAAAGCCGTGGACTAAGGAAGGATTCTGGATGACAATCTATTCTTCAAATAGCAAAGGGCGCTCTAGTTACAGCCTTCCGCTTAACCATTATCTTGTTCATGATGATACTACAGGTATAGTCTTTTCACTTCGCCCTTTCCATCTATAATAAACTTTATCGCGTACGGCTCTGGTAGTAGTAAATTAACTTTCTCAGTAAACAAAGACAAATGTGTACAGACAAAAGTGTCTTCTTTGGTAATCGCAAATGTCAGTTTTAATTGCTTGCCTAAAATAGATTTTCACAGAATAAAATCGTCTGTTCAGCCAAATGATTGTGAGCTATATACTTACCTTATTAGTGTAGCTATTAATTAGATGTTCTAAACAACAACTGCTTTTTCATTCGGAGTATGTTATTACTTCTTTCCTCCTTTCTTTCTTTCTCCGTTTCTTTCACAACCGTTGTTATGTACTTTTAATTTCTTTCCACTATTTCACTCGCTCAAGTTCCACTTCTCCCCTGTTAGTTCACTAGTTCAGCATCACATTAATTTGTTGCACGTTTCTTTCTCAAATACATAGCTGTTGAATAATTACTATACAAGGGCGAAGTGATACATGTAATGTGTGTGCATTCATACAATATGCAATAAAACACATAGGAAAATAGGTATGCACTATTCAGTATGAACAATGTATGGAATAAACGATTGTAAAACGGATTTTGAAAAGTGGTAGAGTTTTCTTTTACATTTTGTTTGGCAATTTTCAACTGATAGCTCTAATTAAGTAGTTAAAGAATAATTAGCTAATTGCTTCATGATTTAAAAATATTTACTAACAAGATTTGTAAGAAGATATATGCGTGTGACACAGACAGACAGAACATTTCCATAAAGCGGTAAAGGCTCTACCACTTAATAAAGTAACTAGGTAGTTCAAATTGAGTCGTCTATTTCTACTTTAAGTAGCAGGCGGTAGGAGAAACTAAATGTTTCATTTCAACTCAAGGGCATTTTTCACTTTGTCTGTTTCTAGTATTTTGATGTATGGGAGTAAAAGTGTTATAAAATCTTTTTACTTTTTATAATATGATCAGTTAAGCTGGAAATGCTCTCGCATCCCGACGACCAAGAGCAAAATGATATTCATGAAGGAGAAAACGTTTCATTTAAATGCACCATTCATCCGGAAGGAGACGTTAGCAAATACAAATTGGAATTCTTACACGATGTGAGTCATTCTTTGAGACTTTATGGCGATTTCGACTACTTTTATGATACACATATCCCACCACATGTATGGAAAAAACTGTTCCTTAGAGTATATTCTGTTTTAGAAGTAATTAAAATATATTAGCATGTTGATGGTTGCAGTATCTGCATAACCAAGCTTTCTATGCCCCATGCTCCTACCAAAAATTTTATGTCTTGACGCTTGACTGCGAATTATTTATTTAAATATGACAGTGGGGGCGAGTGAAAGAAGACACCAATCTCGGAATTCAAATAACAAAAGATTCCTTGTTTCTGAGCAATGTGACTAAATGGGCCACTGGGAAATACCACTGTCTCTTAATTGTAGACACAATGGGCAGCAGAGAGAAGCTTTCCGCTGCTATAGATCTTCGAATCAAATGTAAATATCTTAAAACATAAAATATATCTAGAGTAAATTTTTTTTAAAGTCACTTTTGGCGAATTTCGTTGAAAATGTTTCTATTGTTGTGGGAAGATTTATTTTTGTGTATTTAGGAGATGGTTTTAAAATGTTTAATATCTGCATGTATATTTCCATATAAATTAAACTTATCTAGTCCAATGGAATGTGAAAGTGTGTTTTTGGATTACGTTTTGCAGTTAAACCAACTTGCAGAGACATAACGACACAGAAATTGGAGTACGCTGCTCTTATAGGGGAAACGGTTGATATTGATTGTCAAGTGGAGTCGTACCCAGAAGTGCCACCAGACTCTAACCATGAGTGGCTGTATCAAAATGTAAACGGGCAAATGTTAATTAAAACTCGAATGGCAGAGACAGGAGCCACACTTACCTACACGGTCGAAAGTGTTGAAAACTACGGTTCTATATTGTGTTGGGCCACAAATGAACTGGGAAGGCAGGACGAGCCATGCACTTATCACGTAATTCCCGCAGGTAAATAGACACAGTTTTATTCATAAATTTTCACTGCAAATGTTACTTAAGTGGTGATTCTTGGAAATTGTCAGAGAGACCTGGTTGGGCGTGGGATAATTGTACGGTGAATAATGTTACGTCTGATTCCTTCGACATTGATTGTCTTGATGGAGTTTTGTACGACCACGTTATTGCACTTCCATTTGGCAGTGTCATTATAAAGGGATTGCCCGAAACGTACAATGCACACGTTTTCGACGTCAACAGCTCCGAGTTGCTTTTAAATATGTCCAGTCTCATGCCCTTCTTCCAAGTAAGTCCACAAAATCATGAAGTCAGTCACCTGTTCCAACCTGGACAAAAGCTACGTATTGTAGTTTACTCATCCAATCGAGTTGGAGAGTCCAACAAAATTTTTCTTAACATAACACTGGCTGGAATCCATACGGAAGAACACGCTTCTAGTTCTAGTGAGTCACTAGGTATTTTAAATATATTCTTTTTAAATTTATCCTCAGATTTAAGATGAAAAAAAGATTCAGCTCGATTTTATTTTAGTAAAATGAAAAATGGAAGTATTTCACTGAATATTATTTTATTGCAGAGGAGGATGGTACTGACTCGGAACTAATGACCTTATCAAGTATTGTAGGAATAGGGACTGGAGTAGCCTGTGCACTTTGTCTCGTTACGCTTACCGTCCTAGGGAGCATTCTTTTTGCTCACAAGTATCGAAAAGTTTATAACAAAGCGGATGCTGCAAAAAATCACCCACTTGTTCATCTTTGAAATCACAACTGTACACCATCCACCCTTCTATAGCTTACAAATTTCTAAGAAAATATAACAACACAAAGCACCACAAATGTTTGTAGCACTACTGATAGGCACAAAATATGCATACGATTTTTAGAAGTTATGAAATATGAACATACAATTATACTTACTATTACTAGCACAAATAACACTCTGTACGCATTTATCAACTATTGGAATCCTACGATCACAATATGCATTACAAATATACCTAAATGAGTGAAATTTGCATTATTAACAAAAAAACACTTTCTTTCTTATGTAAATACAGATAGATGCATTAAATTAAATAAATTATAAGAAAAGAGGATTTATGTATATACCAGTCTTATACCAAGTAGCTATAGATCTAGCTAGATAGCTACTATAATATTAACGTTGGTAGGGTCGCCGTATGAGTAATTAATAGTGCAGCCAACGTTAGTACATCATTTTAAGGTACTTTTCGAGTAATTGCACTAGAAATCGAAATAGAATTGCAAGTATTAGTGTGCATATAAATTATAAACTACTATATTATGTAAATACACAGAAGTAATGAAAGAGAAGAAAAGAAAGATCTATAGGAAGGATAGAAACAGTTCCTGCCACTGTCTATAACTATGTATATTATTATAGAGTAGTATGTAGCATAGTAGTAGCATCTATCTGTAGTGTACGTAGAAATATCTGCTATGATTAAATTATTATGATTCACAGTGCAGATTTGGTGCAGCAAAGTTCTGGTACTTCTCATGTGCCACGTCAGCAACAACAAGGTCTACCTTTATAGTTGAGATTAATTAATTACAATTTGGATTACCTTTGCAGTTACAAAATACATTCCTGTGAAATTAAATTGTCAATATTTAACCATCCATAGAACTCTACAACATTGACAGTGAATTCACAGTTAACTAAACTTTACACAAAAGAAGTTTTTTGACAAGCTGATCTCAATGTCAGTTTACCAGTACTACTTGTTTTGTAAAAGTCGTTTAACTGGACTGAGCTGGATTACATTTCAATAAAACACGACCAAAACGTTTCATGTTAACATCATTTATTTCATTCCACTAATGCTAATATCAGTATACGTAGTACATTACTATATACAATATTTACATCATTACTCTATTTTCCCTTCATATTGAGATCCCAGTTGTCAGAATCTACAATAATAATAATAAATAGTAATTTACAGTAAATCTACTAACTAATGTATTTACATTTAGCATAATTATTTGTTAAGTGGGAAGAAGGTAACGACAAGGTATGCTTGTTTGCATTGTCAACACAGTATCATATTATTATGTACAGAATATTTACAAAAATTGCATAAATAATGTTCGTGACAATCTTGAGTAGGTAAGTGTACATGTTGAAACCAAAAAGTGTAAAGAAAAAGAACAATTTGCACTTTCGTGTATGCACCTGTGGAAAAACACGAATAACACATAATTGTGCATTTCATAGTTTATAGAGTTAAAGGGTCTATAATTATTTATCTAACACAGATACAAGCAATGAGCAAAATCATTATACTTTTTTAAGAAAGTAAATCATAGACCGTACATTTCTGAATTAAACTAGCTTTGTATGCAAATTCAAGTACATATTGCGAAATTATATAGATATCCATAATAATAATAATAGAAAAAATTAGCAACTATTACAGATCTTCCGGCGATATATTTCATCTTTGTTTACAAAAACAGTTCAGAAAAATTGCAATTTATGCATTACTCTACATTCCCATTAAGATCGACAAAAAAGTTGCCTGATTTTTATTTCGTTTAATACAATTCGTCTTGAGATTGTCAAGGTAAGCATTTGATTGTCAGAGTAAAGAATACATAACAGTCCATGCTTCAAGAATCGATAAATGCTGAATGCTGAAATCTACGTCTATACTTCTTACAAGTTTAAATGTCTATTGTACTTAAACGTAGTAAGAAAAGTGTCTAAAGAATTAAATTTACTTGGTACTAAAATTAATTTGTCACAGTGTTACACTGTAACTAAATCAAATCACAATGAGACAGTACTTTACTTTAATTGCAAGTTGCAATGCTTTTTCCAAGTGCACTATAAATCCACGTTACATAACAAGCGTAGGTAGGCTCTGAATTCAATTAGGTAGGACGATAGTAAAAAGTTTTGTCACACCGATGTTGCATTTTTCATGACCTTCATTTCTTTTTAACACATTTCCCCTTTCGACAGTGCTAAATGACAGTAACATGTAAAAAGAGACAAAATTATTTGAGCAAGTTGTTCCAGAAATTCGGAAGCATATGATATGACAGATAATAGTGGCTAGTGCTATTTTTAAAACGGACTAATCAATAAATATTGTTAGAGGAAAAGATTAAAAATACAGTGGGCAAATTGCTTACTTTGTCTTTATCGCATTTGGTGCCTTCGAGGGCTGGGTGTGTAGATATGGCATGCGTCCCATTCCCACAATGAAGCATCCAACATATATCCTGGAAAGAGAAGATTCCCAACATAAATAACAAGGAGGCAGAATTGTAAATTAATGCAGTTTTGAAAGAGAGAAGTTGGAACATGAATTATAGAACATGAACATGGATTATGTGAATCTCACGTGAAACGGAGGACTGCTTTTTTGATAGTAGGGTTTGAAGAGGGGGCCTATGGCAAGTAAACATTGCTGTGACGAGTCATATTTTTCTCCAGGGAGAAGTGTTCCACTGGAGAATTCAATGTTTTTCTTGCTCCTGCTAACTATTTCGGAGAGACAGGTGGGTTTATTGCTCGCTTTTCGTCCCCTTAGCTCCGAAGTGCCATACTCGAGAAAATCCTTGAGATTACCGCTGGAGCAAGAGGACCAATTAGTCTTGCCTGGTCCAGTTGTAGGTGACATGATAAATTTATCCCTGTCACACTTGTCACTCACTCCCACTCCATCGTGCTCCATGCCAAGACTGTGTCCAATTTCATGCGTAATGATATACGCAGCCCCAAATGTAGTCCCTTCACTGATCGAGCAACTGTAGTAGCGATAACACATCGTTCCTGCCCAGGCCAGCCCAGCTGTGTTCTTTACACCTTCTTCGTGAAGATCCAGTCCGGTCAGTAACAAAGCGTGGTCCCACAGTCCGCTGTTCACATTCATCTCTCCAGCAAATTCGCAAAAGGACGATAAATATGCTTTCGCCTTCCCAGCACTGTTATTTAATTTCGCTTGCCTCTTCTTCAGAATTTCAAGATGAACAAGTCGAAATTCTATATCCACTCCTAAAGACGGCTGTCTGTAAAGCAGGTCCATCTGCGAAAAACCATTTTTCATTCTCTAACTCATTCATCCCGCTTTGTGTGCAAACTGTTCCTTTTAATTGAAGTTCTTCCGTCATTGCGTTGTAGATGCATATGAGGTATTTTTAACTTTATACCTTGTAAGAATAATATGGAGAATGCAAAAGATGGTCTTACAGTGTTGATCATTGTGGTGACGTAATCCTTCAGCTTCGTTGTAGTATTCCCGGGATACTTTTTTCCTATCTTATTGTACAGCTCATAATCGGTAAACACGGCGATTTCTATTGTCTTTTTCCCATCCTCTTTTGGCGTTTTGGTAATGGTGTCGGAATTTCGAATTCTCTTCCGACTCTGTATGTAACTTTCTGTGTCCTCCGCAGCAAAAGCCAAAGCCAAGGGTTGGCCACGGCCAAAGAATTCATGGTCACCACGAAACACAGGCGAGAGTAGAGTAACTCTGTCAGAGCTTGTAGGATTCTCTCGTTCTTTTTCTCTCTGTCGTTGTTTAGCTTCTGCCACTGCAAGAGCTGCTGCTGCCTCCAATGCTTCCGTTGGCACTTTCAGCTCTTCAAACAAAACATTGTTTTTCATTTCATTTAAACAATCGATTTATCAGAAATAATACTTACAATGAAAATAGTTTAGCAATAAAATTGGAAAACATTTTTCCCTGTAACTTTCTCAAAAATAGAACCACTTAAAAATGGTAAAAAAATGACAATAAACTAAATTTTTTACAACAACATGCACAAAGCTGTGGAAAAGTTTTGTTGGTTTAGATGCGGAAATTACATGACATCCATTAGTGACGCTGCAATTTTAGCAACCAGATACATTTATTGTGTTGGTCATGCTATTTATTATATCTATGTCAGGTCAATCTTGTTTCTACTATTGTTCAATTCCATATAAACCACAAAATCATGAATATTCCCAATTCTGTTATATTGTGAAATAGTTAGCAGCGAGATTTGTGTTGGTATTGTGATGCACAAGTACATTGTATTGCTACAATTGTTCGTGCATGCAAGTAATGAATTTAAAAGTTCCAGTTTGTACCAACCCATTTAATATATGTACATCCATGACAAATAATAATTAAAATGCTTCATAACTTCATGCATTACATATAGAACTAGTTTATCTGTCATAATGGCCCATTTATATACTTAATAATATTGTAATTGTGCATATTTATTATTTCTACATGCTTAAAAAGTTGCACTTGTATAGGAAGTAGGAAACAGAGTGGCGAAAATGCAGAAAATATGGAAATCTAAAAGCTACCGGTGAATTTGGTTTTTTGGTCTCATGAAAGTGAGAATGAAACTAACAAGAGTAAGCAATATTCTACATTCAACGCCATTGCAATGGTTTTGAACTATTTGTACCAATGATGCTACTACACTTAGAATTAATTGAAGTATATTGAGGAATAGTAATAGTTAGTCTAATTAGTAATTAGGTAGTTAGTTAACTCGGTTTTTATACAAAGGAGAACTGTACCGTCAGAAATAAAGTTGCTGCTATCCCTAGTGGAGTTGGGCGGCAGAATTATGTGTGGAAGTGACTTTTTTTGTGATGTGGAACTATTGATGACAGGATGAGGCTCAATAATCCAGTCACCGTCCTGCATCATTATTATCCCACGCTGGTCCAAGTAAACACAATGCATCAATTCAGTTCACATAGAAAACAAGAGTAAACAAGAGTAAATAAATAATGACATGAGTTTTCAATGAGTAGTATAATACTTCAAAGGAACATACTAAAAACAGTAGTTTCAATTCCAACGTCTGAAAATTGGTTCACATTTAAAGGGAACAACAATGCAATGTCAAAGTAAAATTCTACAAGTTTAAATGACTGTACGGAAAATTTAGCAATTATGCAATGATGAAGGTGGAAAAATTTTATTATGAATTGAGACTGCTTTGAACGTCTTAAATTGATTTTTAAATATTGATGACAGCTATCTGTACACACGTTTTCGTAATCCTAAGTATGATGAATGAATCCATCTGGAAATGCGTTATACTACAACTGTTGGTCATTGATACCATTTCATCGTAAATTGCAATGATGCAATTAATAATAATAATAAATACACAAATGGTATAAGAATTACAAATGGACTTATCTCCTATTTGATTTAAACCAAATAAGCTTTTCTTAATTCTAATTACACCTTTTGAACCTAGCTAATGGTTTGTTTATTGTTTACAAATTCATAGTATGGAAACTTTGTGTGCATCATTTCCTCTGGATTAGAAACGATACAACAAGCACTGGCAATTACAATGCTAATAGTCTACCTAAAACAAGAAACAACTAGAAAAAACTAGAAAAAACAGCCTTCGTAATACAAGACATTAACCAGTCTTAGCCACAGGATATTATTATTATTATGATCATTCTGAGAAAAGAGGTGTCAGTCAATAAAATACTTTTATTTTCGTTAACAGGTTATACTTATTCTGGATACAAAATTATCATACATGCTACAATTGCATAGTTGCAACAAACATTGTTTTTCTTTTCACAACCATAAAACCTTTCCAGACATTTTTATTCTGACAATGTAAAGTCATAAGTAATTCTACAAAAGATGAAATATTTAGGTACTGCTAATATTTATCATTATTTATGGCAGTAAAGGCCCTATGTGAATAAGTAACAGTAACAGTAAATATCTACAATAATATGAAATTTGATTAAATGAACATTCGTGATTACATTAATAAAACTAAAATTGATTGACTCACACTGAAATGTCAGTCTCATATTAAGTGTTACGTACGTTGCGACAAACTAAGCCGCTTTTGATGAAATAGGAAATTCCATATAGGACAAACCTTAATGTTTCTATTTTAATATCCTTGTTTCATTTCATACCAATGAACCTATATAGCTTTAGATTACAATGGAATAAAAATGTAGGTAAACATTTCCGACTTTTTAAATTGTAGTCCTGCATTCCATATTATATTATGTCATGCTTTGTTATTTGTATGCTTCTATCTGCAACAATAATGATGCAATGTACTGATGTTTACAAAATAATCTTTTTATTACCATAATCTGTCCCTATGTCATCAATTTTAATCTAATATATTTTCCACTGTTTTAGTCCAGCTAGACGACTGACTCCAGAGTTCACGCAATACTTTGTTCTTGTAAACAAAACAAACATTTTTCTCTGAAGAAACTGACGATGAGTCAGATTTGAATATTGAACTGGAATTACAGGTTTAGGTGGACTACAATTGATATTTATTCTTTTAATCCTATTACCCGATAACAAAGCCCTAGTCAATAACAATCAGCAACCAAAATTAAACAACAATACTGTAGCTTTTAGATATACGTGCTGAAAATTTTAATGTGTGTAATCTAAACAGCCGTCAAAAGGAATACCTATCTAGTTTACACAGCTACTTACATATTATTTATCTACATCGCAATTTATTGCATCCAGAGAAAATATCTCATGATATGCCTATCTGATGTTTATAATAATACGAGTATTAGTACTAAAGTGAAAGTAGCCATAAAATAGCGACTTTAAACATGAAATCAATTAGCCACTGCATATCACTTGTCACTAAGATAAACACGAACAAGCTTAGGATTTCGGAATATCCAACAAACAAAAAATACATGGTAACGTTTGTTCGGACGTACTTTTACCATTATTATGCAGCTTATAATGTAAAGACCCATTATAATTTTATAGTACAATATATCTATACTAGACGTAAACCCATAAACCTCCATTCCATTTTTTGTGTTTGTATTTTTATAAAAGTTAATGGATTATCTTGTATTTGAAGCTGTAGTCGATTTGTTTAGTGGATGATTTGACACTTGATAAGTGCAAGTCATAATTCTATTGTATTATACAAGATATAATAATAATATACATCACCGCATGTAGTTTAATGCTTTAATGCAACGGAGTGATGGATTCAGTACGTGGCTAATTTTTAGCCAGGTTTTAACGAACAGAGGCAGGTATGTGTAGTTGGTAGTCGAGTATAATTTGGCATTGAATCACATCACCTTTTCTAAGGTCAACTAATAACAAGCAAAGCAAAATTGCCAGTGTATTACACCCTGGAATTAGTAGTTTGCCTTTGAAATTGACTGGCAAAGCTAGTTTTTCTTTTCCCACTTTAAAAGTCTTGTGGATGCTAAACACGCAATGTTTTATTGACTACATATGTGCATTTGTTGCAATATGTCTAGTGGGTTTAAGTAGTATATAGTCCGTAGTAGATAATAAAGATATAGAAACAATAAAATAATATTTGCATGCATTTTAGGGCTTTTTAAGATGTGTACTAAGGTATAGCTGTAGTTGTACTTTTATATAATATTCGTTTTCGTGATAGTGGAAGTAGTTCGTTGTCCTTTACTCGACTTGAGACAGTGACGAGTTTACTTTGTGACTACACAGTGTGCATGCATATATTATAATGAAATGAAATAGAAAAGAGTTCGCTAAAAATGAGAAAAAGTTTTCATACATATCCACCCGAGTTTCCACACGATGATAAGGCCGCAGTGCCTTGCGAGTGTTTATTTCCCTTTCTTCGATTGTAGTTGGAGTTTGGATATGCGGATGTTACGGTTCCGTAATAATGACAATACGAAGATTCCTCGGCTTCTTGGATTTCTTCTGCATCTCCATTCTCATCACGAACAACCACTCTAAACAGGCAATCAAATTGCATAATAATTATAGCAATATTCTTTTAATGTTTGTGGCATGTCTTCTTCCTACATTATAACCATAACCAATTAATACGGTTTTGTATCGGTTACTTGAAAGTGGGCGATAATAGTGTTGATCGCTTTTTAAGACGAATAACAAGGTTGGGATCGAGTTTTCTGCTGGGAATGTGTACGTGGAGAGTGTGATACTCGTTTGTGTTTAAATCTCTTCTGCGTCTCCTTCCTCCTTCCAACGGTCTCACCGTCACAGACGCCTCTTCCCATTCTACTAAATCATTTCAACAGCCACTTAGTTTTTTCAATGCCATAAGTCAAACTGTATCAAGATCAGTTTGCACCGGGAAAGGAATTAGAGTAATTTTTCACGGAATGCGTGAAACAATCAAAGTCTATAAAATACCGTCGTTCATTTTGCGGTGTCACTACTAGTCTCATTCAAATAAAATAGTGCTGTGACTAAATGTACTTACCTGGGTGTTGTGAGACAGACGGAAATAAATAATTGTGATCCCACTCCGTTAGTAACTCCCTTTTAAGTTTGGATTTGGTATTTTGTCCGACTAGTTCAGATCCCTGTACATCATAAATAACAAGTCAGAGGTTAAGTATCTCTAATGAATCGGGGAAAAACGACCAGTAGTGCAAAAACTCAGGTTTTTCATTCTTTTAATGGATTTTAGGTATCTATGAGTTCAATGGTTTCAAGTCCGTCTCTGTTTGGTCTTTGGCATTGCAAGCGCTGTCTGTAATTAATTGCTATTCTCCTAACAAAAATCATAGAGGTACATTGTACACGCATCGGATTACACATTTAATTATTTCGTTCAAATCTGGATATACTGCAATCAAAACTCATAATAAAAAATGTATACTCATGGATATATATATTATGTCCATTATACACGTGGAATAATCCAGAACAGGCAATCAGGTTCGTTAGTCGTGGTATGTTGTTGAACTCCAGACCAAATCATTAAGAGTTTTACCATTTCCAAAAATTGCAAACAGCCAATTACATACAGACAAATGCCTATTGAGACAGTCAGTCATTATCATTTCGACGTTTCGACCCACACCCAAAGATCATTCATAGGTACAGACCAATGCAATGTGCTCACTGATTGCCAGTGTCACTTGAGACGATTCCAATACAATTAAAGCATATATCTATAGACAATGAAGTACAATTATCTTCAAACAATATCAATTGGAAATGAATTATTGATTATTTGTCTACACGTGTAATATTAAACAAGAATCGATTGATTTCTCTATCTTTTTAATGTTTATCATTTTAATTTCAGATTTACGAATCAAAGAAAATATTTAAATATATTTTCTTCATGCTTTAAATGATGATTCATATTAATTAAATTTTACTATGAAACTATACATAGCTAGTTTGTAATAGTAGTGCAATTACATAAAGTGAAGCTAGCAATAAATTGAGAAAAATGATAATA
>JABASD010002221.1:0-29064 GCA_019776165.1 Pogonognathellus flavescens
GGGTCGGGTTATATTGTTTTTCTTTTGAAACGGGTTCGGGTCGGGTTCGGGTTTTCCATTTTTCGGGTCGGGTTCGGGTCGGGTTCAAAAAATCGAGCCCGTTCCCAAGTCTACCTAGAAACTAGCGGGTAGTCTTCTTTGTCTTTTTATATTATAATTCTTTTTATTACACATAATTTTTAAAAAAGTATAAAATTAATACCTAGTGCATAAAAACATAATCAGCACAGGAAAAGTTTGGCAACTGTTTTGAATTTTGAAGATAATTAATTAAATAGTTACAAAATTATTTTAACTAATTTTATTAAAATATTCTAGTCAGCTAAAATATTTTAGTCATCCAAAATTTTTTTTAGTAAACTAGCTAAAAATCAAACATAAAATAGTCAACTAACTAAAAACAATTTGTTTATGTTCTATAGTATAATTTACATATCGTCTACGTTTTTCCAAAAAGCTCTATGCCACATTGAAGACGGTTGGGATTTTCCATCGCACCGCACCGCAGCCTAACCTAACTTTTCATTATGGTAAATCCCAACCGCCGTCGATATGCCATAGAGCTATTTGGAAGAACACACGATTTGTATGCATGTATGTTTGTCCTACAGCGCATATTATAAATATATTATAAATGATTTTATACAACACCAAAAAGCAATTCAAATGCTTTTTTTAAGTTTAGCATGCCTAACGTTGGTGAACCTCATTTTCCGTTAACTTCGATGGTTAGAAGTTTGACTATTTGGCAACTTCAGCTTACTAAAATCTTTAGTAAGCTAGTCTCTAGTTGGGTAGTCAAACGCATAACATTTTATAGTCAAGGGCGTATCCAGAATTTTATTTTGGAGACACAGCTTTAAAAATTGAATTTTATGAGGGGGCACAACCACAAAAATAGGAAAAACGAGCCTAATTTTCGGCCTTTGGCAGCAAATAACCCATTTTTCCTGACATTTGGGGGAACACGTGCACCCAATGCCCCTGCTCGGTACGTCCTTGTTTATAGTCTGTTTGTTGCAGAGAGACGGCATACAAGAGGACCTCGACCTGCGAACTAAGTATTAAGGGGTGGATATGAGATTAAGTTCAGTAAGGTTAGACCAGGCAGAAGAGTAGGAACTGAAAGACGGCCATTGCCCGATTGGATTCTCTGCCAGGTATGTACGATTAATATTATTTATATTATTACTTTATTTCTTTCTTTTATTCTGAAAACATCATTTACATTGAACAAACAAAAAAAGACGGTCCAATTTGACAATTAGAATCTTAAAACATTTTGCTTATTGCAGTTCAAAATAAATTTTTGCATTTTTGATACAGCTCACCCTTAAAATTGAAAACGCCCCTTTACCCTTTTGATTTTGTCTTTTTCTGTAACTAATTTAAGAGAGACACACATTTTAAATTACTAAATATAAAAAAATTACTTTAATATTAAAACAAAAATTAATAATAAATAAAAGTCCATTTCGTACATATCTGTAAGCAAATATTTTTCCGTATTCAGTAAAATTAAGGCTATTGCTTACACATAGAGACGGAAAAGATTTTTCTTAGTTTACTAAAAAGTTACTAATAGCCTAAAACATTGTAGTAAAACTAATTTTTTAGCCAACTAAAATATTTTAGTAAACTAGTAGGAGAGGTAAAGTTTTTTGTTAATTGGAGGTAACGTCCAATTTCTCTTAACTGCGACGGTTACTGAGTCATTACCTCTGACTAATCAGTAGTAATTAGTAACCTTAGTTTACTAAAATCTTTATTAAGCCCGTCTCAACTTACATACAGCCAAATGCAAACTGTGAAGTTTAACAGTTAAAGTTGGAAGTGTGAAACTGTAAAATTGAAAGTTCATTAACTGCACGTCAATGGCATAAAAACCTTAATATTCAGTCATTTCTACAATTAGACCAAACGTTATCGCTGTACATTCATAATCATGGAAATCTATATAAATTGTTGACGGTGTTTGTTTAAAAATTGTTAAGGGAACTTTCATTCACACTTTATACAAGATGACACATTATACATTTATAATGTTCTTTGTACTTTGTACATACAGCAAGTCATACAACTGAAAAACATTTTGTATGTATGTAAGCTCAGCTACATCTCAGATCAGACATTAGTAGAATCATCCATGATTCTTTGTGAGAGAGAGAGAGAGAGAGTAGGGCGCTTTCCTACACAACACAGACACAGCATGAAAATCACATGACATTTAACACGACGTTATATACTCGTCTGTTTCTGTTGTCCTTGGGTGTCTTACTGCGAAATATATTTCGTAGTACGACATAGAAATATATATATGTTATGCATAGTTGCGTTGTTTTATTATTCAAATAATTTATTATGAAAATCTTTTATGGCATTTTAGGTACCTACTCGTCGGGTTTCAACCTAACACCTAAACCAACTCGCCATAGTCGTCAAACGTCTATCAAATTGTCTTAACTTGCCTTACTACGTTAAGTAGTCGAAGACTTCTTTAATTTACCATTTTAAGTCACCCGTGGTGTGGTGGTGAAAATTTACCAACTGAGTATTACCAACTGAAAATTACCAAGTGATAGATTTTGAAAAAAAGTTTCGGCGTGCCATAAGTGTAAAATAAACAAAATATAAATTTCCAAGTGGACTGATTATTTTAAAACCGACAAAATTACTTCCTCCAACTACCCCCTACTGGTATCCTTACCTTTCCCTGAATTTGTGTCATATAAAATAACAACGGAAGGGCCGGCTAAGCAAGGAGGTGCTTCTCGTGTTTTAGGGGGCAGGTAAAGACAACCTTTTTTCTTTTTAAGCTTTCTATTTTTGGCTACCTCTAGTGTAATTATAATATTCATACTAAATGTTTAAAAATAATAAGCGCAGCCAGGCTAGTAACTAGGATTCCAATTTAGGGTGTCAATGTCAAACGTTCATTTTAAGCTGATTACTTATTTTAGACCCACATTTTAATGCTTTTGTTTGGTTTCTTTGAAAATTCCAAACATATGTATTGTAACATTGTAAGTTCCGAATATTTGACGGGGTGCCCTTGCACTGTGTAATCCCCCCTATATACGCCCTTTAGCGTAGCATTGCTTTTAGGAGTGCGCTGTGAAACGAATATTATGGTAGTTGCGGGCATAAATGTTTTCTTTACTTTATAAATGAAATAGTCCATGGATCCCCAATATGCTTTTACACCAACATTAGCCTAAACAAAAGTTGATAATATAACGTTTTATTAAAAACAAAATTTTGATATACTAGTTAGTAGTGTTGACTTTGTGTAGCCAAACGCATAATATTTTATAGGCTGGCTGTTTTATCTATCTGAGATATTTTAGACATAGTAGCAGAGCAATAAAACTTTACTTTCGCAGCGGCCACAAAAACAAAATGCTGAAAGAATAGGAAAAAGTTTGTCCCTAAAGAGAAATCCTAGATAGCCCTTGCCGTCCGTGAACGATCACGCTGCCTGTGAAACACTCTCCCCATTAAATAGCACGCATGGAACTTTGGCCCTACACGTACACACTACACAATACAGCTATGTGAGACTTATTCGTCCGAGCGGTTTTGTGACAAAATATTATGTTAATCAATGATATTTTCGTAAACTTCCATTATATTTTCACAAACTGCCATTAAAACACACACACACACTTGGATAACTTAGATTCCTGCTAGACGAGACGAGGATTTTTACAATTTTACCTTAGGGTCAGATTTTAAGTCGGGAATAGCTCGTTAACTGTGATGTGATAGTTGAAGATATAATATGATAGGGCCAATTAAGTCATTATGAATCAAGGCATCGTATATTTGTAATAGTAACGTTTTTACTATTTATCTTCATTTTCTTCTTAATTTAATTAAATAAAATATGTCAATCAATGATATTTTCAAAAACTTCCACTGAAACACACACCACACAGACTATATGCAACAGCTTCAGCAGCGTCTCACCCGAATAAGTAACAATTGACAGTTCCAGTCTACTGTATACAGTATACGCACATTATCAATGATTGATTTCAATCTTACGATTGAAAGTTCAATTCAAGAACAAAAATATATTTCAACTGACATAAAAAATTCACAGCATTAAAAAATCAACTGTTCCTTCGCAACATGTATCTAATTTTCAATGTTCTAATAATAATATAGCTCAAAATTCTAGTTTATAGTTATGCCTGTTCTGTTTAACACAGTTTATTTTTTTATTTGAAGTAAAACTAACGGACCGGGTAGTTTTACAGCTTATCATATAAAATACTTGCCACGATGGTAACAATCGTCGGAACAAAGAGTATTATAAATGTATTAATAATAGTGTTACTTGCTACTTTAGGGACGAGGGACGTTCCCAATCCAGCACCATTGAGAGATGGATTCCGCCTTCTGCTATTAAACGAGATGCACTTCCAGAAAATAGCGATGATACCAAGTTCCGAAGAGTAAGTCCGTCATTTTTTAAAAAGTCACTTTTCAACTTTGCTGTCAATCAACAACATTCTTGCCATTCAATACTCACAATCAGTCAATAGGGGTGATCCATTAAGGATGTCCGCGTTTTATGACCCTTTTTGACCCCACCCATCTTATGTCAACCTTTATCTGATTTCCGACACCCCACCCCCTCTAGGACATCCTCTTTTTTCATAAAGGATATGTAAAAATACATTTTTGTGAATACCAATGTTATATTACAGCATGCCCTTTATTCTATTCTATACCAGCGATTGTAGGTTCGGTTAGACCTGTGAACAACAGTAGTTAATTCAATATAAAATTGACAAAATTAAGATGATTGGAATCATCTCAATTGGTTCATTTTATATTTAACTGTGACTGTAGGTGACCCCTGTTAATGTATGTCTTGTCTCTAACTCACACAATCACATAACATCAGTAGCACAGCACACTACAAACAGATATGATTGCAGAGTGGAAAACAGCGGCTAATTTAGTTTAGTTACCCGAATCTGTGACATGGTTTCCTAATAAAATAAAAAATAGCAAGCTCCTAATTTGATATAAAATAACACCTTCTTAAGTTCCACTTAAGATGTCTTTTGACATGTATTTGGATTTATGCGATCAGTGCGTACAGAGAATTAGAGTGAGTAAAACTCTGAAATGTTGGAGTTAATCAACCAGAAGATAATTATTATACACACTACACACCAATTAGCAGCGACTAGTGGTCTTTGCTGGGTGCACTTGTTCATTGTTTCATTTACAAATGTTGACGTTTATGAACACAATATAAAATATATAAAGTCGCTTGCTTTGAATGTGATAGAAGTTTATTTCCCAAATGGGAAACAGGCTCAAAACTTTTTTATGCTGTTCTCTTCCCTTCCCACCTCTGGCCACTTGTTTGTGGGTGGACGAGTGTGATACCCCGTAAACATCTGATTGTTATAATGTGTTTATTTATTTAATATCTAATTGTGGTAATTGTGGATGATTTACAGGTTCGAGGTATTCTCAACAAACTCACCCCGCAAACATTCGATAGGTTGAGCGAGGAATTGGTTAACATTGGACTAGATTCCATTGTTCTGCTCAAAGGGGTTATTCTTCTTGTAAGTATTTGTCTTTTGGATAGTAAACATAATATATTATTCATTAGTGTATTAGAGGACGATAATAACGATGATATTTCTTTTAGATTTTTGAAAAAGCTTTGCAAGAACCCAAGTACGTTTGTATGTACGCTCAGCTATGTAAAAAATTATCAAAGAAAGTACCCAATTTCGACCCTCCTAATCCCGATTACACTACTACATTTCGTCGCCTCCTCCTAAATAAATGCCAAGATGAATACGAAAATAGAGCACGGGCTTCAGCTATGTTCGATCAGAGAACCGAACGTCTCACGCCAGATGAAGAAGAAGAAAAACTGCTGGCCAAGAGGAAGATGCTTGGCAATATCAAAGTAAACCAAACCTATTGCACGTGGAGACAATTGGTATTTATAATACAAGTCATTTGAAGGGCATTAATTCATATGTTTGATAATTCTTAGTTTATTGGTGAACTGGGAAAGTTGGAAATGCTCACACACTCCATCCTGCACAAATGCTGCGAGGAATTGGTCAAAAAGACGAAGGCGGAAGACTTGGAATGCTTATGTCAAATAATGAGCACGTGTGGACATCTTTTAGATAATGACAAGGGAAAGTACTTGATGGATCAGTATTTTAGCCGCATGAACGAACTTTCACAAATCGAGAAGCTTCCGTCGCGTATTCGATTCATGCTACAAGATGTACTGGAACTTCGAGAAAATCATTGGCTTCCTCGCCAAACTATTTCTCAGAAAGAGAGCCCAAAGCCTATTCAGGAAATTCGCAGAGAGGCTCACGATGAATTAGGAATCTCGGATGGAACGCGATCGCCGCAGGAAGATTTTCGCTATCTGCAAATCGGTAGGTCTTTATTACCGTCGTTATGTGCAGTCTATTTAAAGTTCTGAGAAAAACGAAGATTACAAAAATTCTGAACATCTCTGAAAATTTATATCAATCTCTTAAGTGTGCATCATTCTAAATTCTTATTGAAGTTAATTGTATGCACAAATTGCTGGTAGTTTGTGAAGATTGGAGTGGTGAAGTTAAATTTAGTAGTTTATTTGATTTTTCGTTTATATCACCAAAGATATTATTCAGCGTTTTTACTACATAATATTGTATGTTGAAATAGGATGTTCAGAATGTCAAAATGTTACAATAATAAATACAAATTCTAGTAGTAAGTTAATTCTCGTGAGTGTTACAAACAATGATACAAACGTTTAAAGTATTTCAATTTCGTTTACTATAGATCCTCGGAGAAACCCACGCCTGATGGGTTCCAAGAAAAATCGTACAGGAATGGAGGACGTGTTCGCACCTGTTCCATTGGCAATGACTAGTTTGGGAACGGGACCTGGAGTTATCACCCTTAGCGAAAAAACTTTGGGGTATTGGAATATAAATTACGAATTATGCATGAAGGTGTTTCAACTTGAAACATAAATGTAAATTGGATTGTGTTTGAATTAAGAATTGAAAATAACGGTTATCATCATCCTGGCCCTGCTCAAAACTACAGACCTTCCGGTGGAATGCGTAATTTCAATAACCACAATAATGTGGGTTTTGGATCCCATTTCATGCAACATAAAAGCAATAAAATTAATCACTACGACCACCATGGTCAGCAAAACAATATGCACCACAACAACATGAGGAATAATCATAACAACATCAACACAAACGGTATTACATCCATTTTCATAATGACTACTAACAAATTATGTAAATGGTTCTGTATTCTTATAAAATATTATCTCTTTTAATCTCATTTCCAGGCTACGACAAAGCCCCTGTCGCTCCGCGGTTTATGAAGCAGGGACAAAATCCCCAAATTAACAATATGGGGAATTCAGCAGTTACGCAAATGGCACCTGCGTCTGAGGAGTTGTCTCTTCGGCCACCGCCTAACTCGATGATGAAAATGTTTCCTAACAACATGAAACCCAATGTATTTATTCCCGTTTTGAACGAAACTAAACCCATAACGGCAATTCAGCAAACGCCAATACAAAATGTTCTTATTCCGAAAGAACCACTAAATGTTTCATCTGCGAAAAATACACTGGAAAAGATGAAACCTAAAAAGGAAAAGGTACAGTATAATTCTATTGTGTATACTGTTACTACTACTGTGATACATTATTTAACAAAATTATAAAAAATTTGCAGGGTCCTACTAGAGACGACATTCTCAAAAAGTCTGAAGATCTGATTGATGACTATCTTCAACATAAATACGAAAACGTCACTACAGGACTCCTAAAAGAAATGAAGATACCGGACAAGTTTATGACCGACGTTCTTACCGCTGTGCTCAACAAAGCCTTAGATCAAAACGGTAAGTTTTCTGACAATGATCCACTTCTCAATTGAAATGTTGTATTCTGTTTCTTATTTTGTGAAAGAAACGTATGAAATGTAGATAAAGGCACTTTCGTCATGTGTTTAAACGAATTTTCTTTTTCCTTACCAGAATCGGAGCGAGAGCTTATCTACTTTTTAATGATGCATGCTGTCAAGGACGAATTCGCGAGTCGCGCTCAATTTTTAGAAGCTTTCCGAAATATGTTAGACTTGATGGGTGATTTGGAGGCAGACATACCTCGTATCAAATCATATGTAGCTGCGTTTGCTGCCCTAGCAATAAGTGAATATGTTTTTACTCTTGCCGAAGTTGCAGAGTCCGTTGAAAATGGTAACCACTACCCATTCTTACTTTTGGTTATGCAACAACTCGGCAAAACTATGGATAAACACAAACTTTGCAAAATGTTTGACGAAAGCAAGGTAATTGTTATTTTTATAGGCAAATGTTAATATTATCGTTTTACCAATTTATCTAATCCACATTATATTATTGCTGAACTTTTTTACCACAGATTAATTTGCTTAATACTCTTCCCAAAATTGATCGTACTAAAGATCGCATGGCGGAAATTTTGGAAGAACGAGAACTGCATTTCCTTTTCCCATTATTGAAAATTCAAGCCGAAATGGCTAAACAACTACAAGTAAGTTGATGTACATTACGATGGAGATAGTCGACAAAGCTTTTAATATATTTGAAGTTTGAATTTTAGCTTTAGCCACCCATACTTACACTTGTTATTTGTTTTTAATTTAAATAACAATTATTTAGACTAATTCCGACACTGGCGACTTTTTAACTTGGATAAAAGACAACGTTGACCCTACTTATTATACTGCCCAAGGATTCATAAGTGCTCTGATAACTGTAATCTTCAAATACGTTACTACGGTAAGTTATAAAAACTCATAATTATTAATAAAAACCTTTTTTTGAATTCATTACTTTTTGCATTTGTGTTTCATGTTGTAAATTATAATATTGTAGGTAGCCTCTCAATCTATTGGGTCAGAGGTAGGCGGAGGCAATGAAAAAGCCATCAAAGAAAAAGAAAAAGAACTGTTGCTAAAATTGAAGCCCGTTATCGGGAACTTTTTGCGCGACCAGGCTGATTTGCAAATAATTGCAGTGTATGCCCTACAAGCAGCATGGTTCGCGGTTGACTCTCCTAAAGGTAAAAAAATTTAACATCTATGGACATGGCTATAACAAAGTGAATATTTTTGGTGGTTAGAACTCATAATATCTCATGATTAACGGTATTTGTGAATTGTAGTCATGCTTCTCCGTTGGTTCATGAATATGTACGAGCTGGAGATAATCGAAGAAGAGGCCTTTTTAAAATGGAAAGAAGATATTCGGGATGACTACCCTGGAAAAGGAAAAGCCCTGTTTCAGGTAATTTGAAAGCGGAGTGTAATAATATCAGCAGTTTTAGCAATTAAACCATTAATATTTTGATTTCGTTATTTATTTTGAATATTATAATAAAAATGTAATTTAATTATCATTATTACTCTTTAGGTGAACCAGTGGCTCCTTTGGTTGGAACAGGCTGACGAAGAAGACGAAGATGGGGATGGAGACCAAGATAATTGAGAATGGTTTTTTGATAAAATTAATAATAACAATTTTTGTACGCATCGATTACACTACTACAACGCATAACAATGGCAAGTGTATGCAATCGCATTTCCTAAGTAATCCAAATTTAAAACTGCAATCCTCTTAATTCACAGTAGGAGTAAAAGGAAATTTAGGCTAAGTACCTAGGTAAACCTGTAATAGCAACTTGTTATTTGAGACTTTGAATTGAGTTCATCAAATTATAGTAAGTACTCTGTACATGTACTATTACAATACATTAATTAGTTAGGTAGCTCTTTTAATTTTTTAAAATTATTTGTTATCGGCTGACTTTTTGTTTCTGTAAATTATGAAAGTAAATAAAGCAACTGCGTTGTGTTGCAACAAAAGTTCCATTATTGTAACGTCATTTCCATTTTGTATTTTTAAGAATCATACAGTTTCAAATCTTAACTGAAAATTTAATTCCAATATAATTAATAAGTTTTTTCACGTGTATCGTTATTTGCTTGGTACACAAAAGATTTTTAAAAATATTACATATGATTTCATTGCATGTTCCTGTGGTTTTAAAAGCAACTAGTAAACTGTCCTAACAGCCGACAACAAATTCGCATCAGCAGCATGTTAGCATTATCAAAATAACCATAGCAATTATGTTTCACAACAGTTTCCAAATAATTTTGAACAGTTTTCGTCAGATAATTTGATGTTAGTTTTGGCTTAGAACATTTAACAATAAGATATCTGTATTTATTTTCTAGCTGAATATTTAATATGTCTTCAATGTTATTCCAGTGTATTCATTTGATGTGTATTAATTAATTACACCTTATTTTCATTGCGCGAATTAAGCTGTTACAAATGATTGTTACTCTTTCTGGTATATAGTTTAATTTTGTGAACGTTTCTGTAATCCGAAATAGGTATGTGTTGTAGTACTTCTAGAACACATTATATTAAACATGATAAACCTAGATTAGATATTATCCAGTTTTCTAGTTGGCGTGTCTGCGTTCTAAAATTCTAAACTAGAAATTGAGGAACGAAATAACTTTAGGATTAATTATTACCAGAAACATTTTGAACCCCTGGAATACCACTAAAAAACTTTTTGTGTACACAAATTTTTTGTGACATTTTCGTAGCCAGACAATACAATTACATTACCTACCTACTATTAGTATGCATTTAGTTTGCAGTCATCTAGCATTGTAAATAGACACATGAAACTTTAAAAAATTATTCAGACTAAATTAGAACTCCATTTTTTGTGGAATTGATGAACATTTAATGAATTTTAATAATATACATTTTATTCAAGGCTATTATTATAATAATACGCAACGTTACATTTCCTAAGTGAGCGGAGATTATAATGGTAGTATCAGTAATAATAATATTTAGTCATTTTGACAAATTTTTATTTCCTTTGTAATTGTAATAGTATGTATGATTCGTAGATATACGATGTAAGCTTATATGCTATAAATTGAGACTCGGAAGTACTGTAATTTAGTTATAAACATTATTTATGATTTCTATCTCTAATAATCTGACCTACCAATAAATACTTACACGCAGTAAGTTTACCTCTATAAGTATATGTTCCACATCCACATTTCTAATCATGTAATAAGCTACATATGCTAAGTATAATTCTTTAGAGAAGCTTTTTAATTGAACTTCTCGTAATTGTAATAATTTAATTATCGTCAATCAGGTAATTCATTGCTTCCAGTATGTGCACCGTGGCCTGTAATAATATTATATTTATTATGACCTACTCATTACAAATAATAATTTAACATTAAAAATGAACAAATCGCAATGAATTAAATAAGAAGTTAGAATAAAATGTGTCTGAAATTGTTCGCTATAATATTTGCAGTAGTAATTATTATCACCTAACTTAAAGATGAAACTTTTTAAAGCATACCATAAGTAATGCATATATAATATTCTAAATTCAATAGAAAACTCCTGAAAACCTATAATGATAGTTCGAGAACATTTTCATCTCCGATTATTAAATAGTGAATAGTCGTGGTAGGTCACGTAGTCGTCCTGTATAATTATTATTGCGAGAAACGAACTCACATTTGAATTTAGGGTAGTGTGAGCTTATTATATACAACACACGTTCCGTTGCAAGTGCACTAGTCATTGACTCATGTGCTTATTTGAATTATCAAGACCGAGCCCCCTATCAATATGAACCCCTTGTAGGACTTGTCGACCCTTGTAGGTGTCAACTTGCCACGTACAAGCGTTGCTCACATTTGATAGTATCGAGACCGACTTTTAAAACATACAAAGGTTAAATGTGTCGTAACTTTCGTAACACATTCCCATGAATAACGCGTATTGAAGGAAAGTTTGATTTTTTTAGTAGTCTTCCTTTCTGCCGAATTAAATAATTTCAAATGTACCAAAATGTACAGTGAGTTGCAGTGCAAGTGTTACATATACGTTTGCATGTATTGATAAATGCTTTTAGTAAAACTAGGTTCTCAAGTTGGTTCTCAAGTCTTGCACGTCAGGGGTGATTCCACCACGCCATATCTAATACGGAAAAATTTCATTCAACGAGCCTTAATTTACCCAGTAACAAAGTAACAACATATACAATGTCACAGAAGTAGAAAATGAAGAATCCAATTTGTTGTGTCATCTTTCTATTATTTTAAAACAACATTTTATTGGTATCTCCATCCGATTTTGCGTTTACACCTACAATAAAGAATTTGGTACAAATCTAAATTGATAAAAGCCGTTAATTGCTATTCGATTAACCGGATAGAGAAAATTGTAAAATAAAGAATTTAAAAGAAATGTGCATTTTTAACGTCATTTTACTTCTTGACTAATATCGCATAGTGACGGCCAGATGGTTGCAACAGACGCATAAATGTATCACTACACTTTTTATTATTTATTGCTCGATATCGAGAGTGTGATACTCGAAACGGGTGCTTTGTCTTGCGGATGTCTGTTGCATCTCGTATACGAACATGGGTAAAATTCGCAATAACCACATAATTGTGTTTTCTATATTTTAATTTGTTAGCGCAGTTACTCTTCAATCAAAGAATATTTTAACACAAGCATGATTTCCTTCCATATTACAGTATTCATAGTGTTGATAGTTCACGGTCACATTTCGTGATTTGCTACATTTACTAGAATTTTTAGTGAATAAATCTCTGAATACTACTATAGAAGGTAAAATGGTTGGTTGTATGGCAGACCAGCAGTTATGTATTGATACTTATTGTTAGGATGTCAATAAATTCAACATTCGTTCATTCATTTGTAGCATGCACGGTATTAATACCCCATAAGATAAATACATATGGTGAAAGCAAAATTCTCAAAATACCCCAAAAGCACAGCCTCTTTGGTGGATAGATAGTGGATTAAGTGGATACACACGCACACACAGAGGTTTGTAATTAGTATATTTAATGTCATGTACAGTATGTGTTTGTTGACGGTTTTTGTCTTTTTAGTCTAATGGGCTTACATATATGGGAAAATGAAAATCCTATAGTGGGGAACATTTCTGAACTGATATTGCATGTAAATACATTTATAGATGATGCTGCTTAACCTGAGAGTTAAATAATAATTGAAAGTTTGGTATTGATCAAGTCGGTGCAGCTGAAACAGGAGACAACAATTATTCAACTCAGCTGACTAATCGTATTGTAGTTATGGGGGTTATAATATTTACGTGTGAAAAATTCACGCTAAAGATTACTAACAATATTATGACATCGTGGAAAGTGAAAACTCGTCTCCTCTTTGGAGAAACTAATGCTGGCTCCCGAGCCGTTAACGAGCGAGCCGTTAACGAGCCGAGCTTATTGTTAGCTCTTAGAGCTTATTGTTAGCTCTTTAACGGCTCGGCTCGTTAACGGCCGCCTCGACTCGTTAATGGCTCGGTTCATTCGTTAACGAATTTTTTGCCACAGATTAATTTGCTTAATATTCTTCCCAAAATTGATCGTACTAAAGATAGCATGGCAGAAATTTTGGAAGAACGAGAACTGCATTTCCTTTTCCCATTATTGAAAATTCAAGCCGAAATGGCTAAACAACTACAAGTAAGTTGATGTATATTACGCGGAGATAGTCGACAAAGCTTTTAATAAATTTGATTTGACTTTTCTGGCGAAAAGACGAAACCGGAAGAAAAGATATCTAATTTCCAAATCGTATAAAAGTAAGACCTGCGGGTGCAGATATATACTATTAGTCTCTTTCCCTAGTCTCTGTGTAACATAGGCAATCGTGTATCTTGCGTTACTTTATATTACATCTGTTTTACAATGGTTTATTTTCTAGTAGAAATTTAATATGTTTTCATTGTTATTCTAGTGTATTCATTTGATGTTCATTAATTAATTACACCTAATTTTCATTGCACGAATTAAGCTGTTAAGAATCGGTCAGGCCTCTATATTGTAACAAAATTTGTTGATGTAGATGCTGCATGTAATTGTAAACCATTACAAATTACCCCGTGAAACGAATCATTGTTGTTACCAAGATTATTTAATTATTTAATTACTTCATTTTTTTAATAATCAATTTTGGCATTTTGTAGTACTTCTAAAAAGAACACATCGTATTAATCAGGATACGCATAGATTAAATATTATCCAGTTTTCTGGTTGGTGTATCTGCGTTCTAAAATTGTGCGAAACTGGGGAACGAAATGACTTTATGATTAATTATTTCCAGAAACACTTTAAAACCCCTGGAATACCACTAAAAAACTTTTTGTGTACGCACAAATGTTTGTGACATTTTCGTATCCACACAATACAATACCTACTATTAGTATGCGTTTAGTTTGCAGTCATCCAGGATTGTAAATAGACATATGAAACTTTAATAAATTATTCAGACTAAATTAGAACTCCATTTTTTGTGTGGAATTGATGAACATTTAATGAATTTTATTAATATACATTTTATTCAAGGCTTTTATTATAATAAGTAATATGCAACGTTACATTTCCTATGTGAGCGGAGATTATAATTATAGTAATAATAATATTTAGTCATTTTGACAAACTTTTATTTCTTTTGTAATTGTAATTATATGTATGATTCGTAGATATACGATATACCCTTATATGCCATAAATTAAAACTCGGAAGTTAAACTAGTAGACAGTATTATAATTTAGTTGTAAACATTATTTATGATTTCTATCTCTAATAATATGCCCTACCATTATATACTTACACGCAGCAAGTTTACATCTATAAATATATGTTTCACATCTACATTTCTAACCACCTAATAAGCTATATATTATCCTAAATATAATTATGTAGAGAATCTTTTTAATTGAACTTCTCGTAATTGTAATAATTTAATTATCGTCAATCAGGTAATTCATTGCATCCAGTGTGTGCACCGTGGCCTTTAGTAATATTGTATTTATTGTGACCTACTCATTACGAATAATAATTCCACAATAAAAATGAACAAATCGCAATGAATTAAATAAGAAGTTAGAATAAAATGTGTCTGAAATTGTTCGCTATAATATTAGTAGTAATTTTTATCAGCTAACTTAACGATGTAAATTCTAAAAACCATACCATACGTAGTGCATATAATATTCTAAATTAAATCCAATAGAAAAATTCGGAAAACCT
The DNA here is from genome assembly GCA_019776165.1 of Pogonognathellus flavescens. Lineage (NCBI taxonomy): Eukaryota > Metazoa > Arthropoda > Collembola > Entomobryomorpha > Tomoceridae > Pogonognathellus > Pogonognathellus flavescens. The sequence continues at coordinate 15,222 of JABASD010002221.1, forward strand.
AAAGTGATAGTTCCAGAGTTCCACCGAATACAATATAATATACATGTTCATCTCTGATTATTGAAATGTGAATAGTCATGGTCATGTCATGTAGTACTGCATGATTATTACTGCAACGAGAGACGAACACTTCTAACTTCTTGTATTTCAAAAGTATTAAATAAATAATATTCAAGAAAAATTTAACCATCTTATCTTTTTAACCTATTAATTTTAAGATTTGAGCATGTAAAAAATGAAATATCTGAGAAAATAATACTACAAAGATTAATGGAAGCATACACTAAGACTTACTGTACTAACTTCAAAACATCGGTAACTCAATAAAGAAGTCATAAGAATCACGAAAATAGTGTTTTGAAAGAATTATTTGCATCTGTTTTAGTTTTATACTACCCTAAAGTAAAGACGATTTAGATACGGTACTGTTTAAGCATTTTGACTAGCAACATTTATAGTACCCAGAGGTGCATATTCTTTTACAATAGGTAGTATATTATATCTGGACGCCGGAGCTGTAGTGGTGCTTGACATTTACCAAGAATTCTCAATTGAAGGCAGATCAGTAGTGCCCCTAGAAAAAATTGATTGCATTCATGATTAATAATATTAATTTCGTCACATTCTCAACCAAAAAGACTACAGTACAAGGTATTGAGCAATGTTTGCATTGTAAAAACATCTTACTTGTTATATTGGGTGTTGAAATTTGTTTTTTCATTGTTAAAGTTATTGGCGAAATCCTTCGGGGGAGGTATGGACATTTCCGCCATTTCTTGGGCAATGTTCTTCTTGCGGTACCACCAATACTCAAAGATGAGCGTGAAGCACGCCATAACGATTCCCACAAAGATGACAATAAACACACCACCTAGCATATAAATCCAGCATATTTGTAGAACGCAATCATTACAATTAAAAATCATTTAATTAAAAATTCACTGGAAAAGAGTGAAAAGAATCGCTTACCAATATTATGGATGCTGATACCATCAGACTGGTTATCATCTTTAGGACACGCTGCTTTGTTGGGGTTGTCGTTCCACCATGTTTCTTTAAGTTGCTCCAAATGACGTTGGTTCAAAAGTTTTAAAATCCTTTGTCATGGACAATCATTACACACAATAATTTATTATTAGACTTTTTTCTGTCACATGAGACGTCAAATCATATTACGACTAAAACAAGCAGAAGATCCGCAATAAAAAAGAAAGCAGATAATTTTAAAGTTTACTGCACTATAATACTTTGTTCTACGACTTGCCATGAATATGAAAGTGCAAGGTGAGCGAAATATTTGTACACTTGTTACAATTAAGGAAGGCTACAGCGAAAAGCATGAAACATCATTCAGTCATTGGAATGATGTGAAAAAGGCTTACGCATCGTTTAACTGATCTTTGAGTGGAGAGCCTTGTTGTACAGCTAAAGCGTATGGTTTACGCGAAAACTCTTCGCCCACCATTTGAACATCACAACTTTTGAGTACTTCATAGCGGATGTCTGTTGCATCGCCTATACGAATATGGATCAAATTCGTAATACCACATAATCGTGTCTTCTATATTTTAATTTGTTAGTTTACACAAGCATGATTTTCATATTACAGTATTCAAAGTATTGATATAGGTCACGGTCACATTTCGTGATTTGGTACATTTATTAGAATTTGTAGTAAATAAATCTCTAAATACTACAATTGAAGGTAAACTAGTAGGAGTACGGTATTAGCACCCTTTGTATGTATCAATTGTTTCACCGTTCACAGGTAAACAATGAAATAAATACGTATAATGTGAAAGCAAAATTCTCTCATTACCCCAAAGCACAGCCTCTTTGGATACACACCCAGAGGTTTGTAATTATATTTACTCTCACCAGTTTAATTATGGTTTTAATGTCATGTACATGTATTTGAAGGTTAAGGGGTTTTTGTCTACTTTTTACTCTAATGGGCTTACATATGGGAAAATGATTCCTTTAGTGGGGAACCCTTCTGAACTGCTATTGCATACGGTTTTCGTGAAAATTCCTCTCCTACTTGGAGAAACTCGCAGTTGACTGCCACTTGATACTTTATGTCTGTAGCTTCACCTGTTGCAGTATTCGTATGACAATGAAACATTCAGTATGAAAACTTTTTTTATCAGCAATAAGATTTTTCGAAACGGGAAGAGCATTAATAAAATACTTTTGGTTTGGTAATAAAAACTCACTTCCTAAAGTAACATTATTATTGAGAGAAATATTTGCGACACATACAAACTATAGAGCTAATTTGAAAGGGTCGTGGAATTGAAAATAAGTAATAATATTTTTTTTAAATTATCGACGCAAATATTATATCTACATAATAATGCCAATTTTGTAAAACTGTAAAATCTTATTAGCACCCTTTCAATTGAAACGAGTAAATAGTTTTTATATCACATTTAAATTATAAAGAAATGAATTTTAATACCTAAAAAGGCAAATCCATCCGCTTCCTTTGCACCTTCTCCTCGAACACGAGAAATAGCTTCATCAAAACTTTTTGGAGGAGAATTTTCTTGCATAGCTTGCCACATTTTCGTAAATTTGTCACTTACCGGATAATCCCACACAGCTAACTGAGACCGCTCGTAATCTGTCATGCTGTCATTAAGACTCATGTCTTTCCATATCCTGATAAGTATGGTTTTTGCGATACATTAAACTAAAGCTTTACCTTTTCCAAATTCTTTATTAATTTTAGATATTTTTTAAATTTACTCGTAAAATCGATGTTCTATATGAGCCATTCTGTCAAAGTAAATCCAAGCAGAGCTGCCTTGAACAGGAGCGTATTGAATTTTGTACTGCTTGCTCAAATCCTCAAGTGATTCAATCGGGGCATCCAAACGGGACACGGTCAAGAAAGCTGCCAAGTTGGCAGTGTACGACGCAATGATGATAAATCCAAACAGCCACCAAGTGGCAGCAACTAATCGCCCAGAAAGATTTTTTGGAGCTTCACCACCACCCTTAAAAAGTAATGAGCATGCAATTACAATTATACTGTATCAACTATCCCCAAAGTATATAGCAGGATTAAAATGCACCATTTTTCGTCTATGAATTTTTCTGAAATTTCGACATGTTATATCGAGTGCATTTATAAATCCAGATATATATAAATTCAGATATATAGATATATAGCCAATATATCCATATATATAAATGTACATCCAATATATCCATATATATATAAATATACATCCAATACATCTATATATCGAATGCATGTTCACCGATTTTTGACCATACGCATGGTTGTTTCTTGCACCAAGGTTTGTAACATCTCAAAATTACAACATAGACATTTCATAGATGCAAAAAACGCATTATAGTCCTGTCATGTCCTGATCATTTTTTTTCCCCACCTGAGGAGTTAGAGAAGTCATACAAAACCACAAACATTCTTTCAAATTGAATTCTCGTTTCTCTTCGTCGTCCTCGTATTTTTCACGATTATTTTGGTAACTGTAGGGACTCCACCGATCAAAGATCCACATAAGCAAGCTGAACAAAAAAATAACATTTCATTTCTTACATACCTTTCATGATATTGGACAAATATTCACGTAGCATTTTATTAACAGTACATACTCTCACCCTCATAATCACATAATAGTTCTTTTTCACTGTTATTCTAGAGCTACATGCATAGATGAGGGTGCTAATAATACTGAATACACCATACAATGTGTAATAAAATAAATTAGAGTGTTAAATTAGAAACCTTGTGAAAAAATAAGCTCCAAGAATACACATCCAGACATCGTTTTCCAGTACAGTTAAGAATTTAAAAAGCGAAGTTGTCGTTTTGGGTTTCCTCATTAGAATGGAGATGCCCACCAGGTCATAATACGGAACTGTGAAATCCACCACACTTTCCCTTTCGGCCATCACTGACATTGCTCCTAAAGCAATGTCTGCTTTCTGCATGAGAAATAATAATTGAACAATTTAGTGTTATTCTTAAAACCTTTTGCGACAATTGTGCAAGTACTTGATTATTTCCACATTGAAAAGTATTTTTACTTACTCGATCTTTAAGTTCCCGGACCATCCCAGTCCACTCGTGAGGCTCATTTTCATTCATGTAGCCATAATCCGAAACATTTCTAATTGTCCAGTTAAAGTGCAAATCGTCAACAATTTTCCTCAATAGATCAATACAATATCCATAATAACAATCATTTGCAGCATATTTATTTGTTTTTGATTCGTCACAATTTTCCTTTTTGTACACGAATGGGGGTTGCTAAAATAAATAATTATGTTCACGTTGTACACACTATGCAAGACATCCCATTACATATTTTAATAATTTACTTCCATAAGAAACGGAATAATTGCAGAGCAATCTTCCAAGTTTGTATGATCCAGAACAATAAAATCACTAAGTATAACATACCACAACTGTAACAATGCGAAAAACTGTAAGGGCTACATGAGCTTTAAGATCTTTCCCATCACTGAAAGTTATTCGTTCCTTTTCTCCAAAGCCGGCATTCCATATTCCAACTTTCTCCGTCTGGTCAGGTTCTGCTTGCTTTTCTTTAAATGTCAATCTTTCTATTTTCATGACAAAATTCGGATAATTTTTTCCATTTCCTTCCAGATTGAAAGGACCCAATATATTTTCCGTTCCTTTCTCAGCAGCTAATGTTTTGAAGTTTTCAAATAACTCCAAATCATAATCATCCACTATCGCTGTATCTTTGAAATTAGCACATTGGTTTTTTTGTGGTGGTTTCCATGTTTGGTCGCGTTTCATATTCCTGAATTAAATAAATAACAGTTCATAAAATGATTTTTGGAATATTTTTTATTAACTAAATATTATTTTTGTCTAACTATGTATTTGTCTATTTTGTAAGTATCTATACTTTGCAGTGACCAGATTTGAACATTGAATAGGACGCTGATCTACTTATTCTAAAGTTTCCACCATTTCAAAAATGCAACAAAAAAGGATACAACGCTTATTCTGACATTATTTCATAAGTGAAATGAAAAATTAACAAGTTTCAAACTGAAACGAACTAAAATTATTTCAAGTTTTTGAATTGTTGTCAAATTTTTCAAATTGTTGATCTTTCAACGAGAATCAAATTGGAAAAATGTTTCACGGTATAGTATATTTCATTGAAAATTATTTTTTGTCTTACCCTACTGTCATAATGGCATCTACAGTCAAATCAAAGTAGAACATATCCGTCAACCGATTTGTTCGTATTGTGCCTTGAGAATCGAGGAAACTCCTTCGTTTTTCGCTCTTATCACTGAAATCCGGTGACAGGTGTACTACAGTAACATTATTTCGACACCCCGAACATTTTGGATATCCTTCTTCCTATAAATTAAAAAACGATACTACAGAAATATAAATTATATGCTACTATAATATAAATAGAGACAGAAAGATTTAATTCCTCGAAAATAAAGTTAGATACGAAATGTTGAAATTATTACATAATTGACTAAATAAATCGTCGTCAGTGTAAAGCTAATTTAAGGTAAGCATTCAAAATCGAAAATAAAAATGCTAATGATTTAAGATGCATTTATTACCAGAGACATTGAATACCACGCATACTCATCACTGAAGTATGGCCCATCTCTCATTTCAGGGTCGGACGCTTCTGCCAAAACTTGCGAGATTTCATTGATTGTTGTTGCAATAAAAAAGTTGACAATATCCACATGGACAAGCCTATCAATCTGCTTTCGTAGTGCGGCTGTTTCACCCTCGACCTTAGTGAGCAAATGCCTTGTGGGCATATTTTGCAGAAGAGATTTGTATTTGTGATACATTTCTAGGAGGAATAAGCAAAGATGAAATTATTACTGCTTAACATGACAAATAAGTAAATAGCATTGCATGTAAATACAATGTTATATATCTTTTGCTACTAATTTTAGTATTTACATATCTGTCAGGGTTGTATCAACATGTTGACATATAAACTTAACGCGAGCACAATTCAATTGCGAGGAAACTTATTTGTAAAACAATTTTTAGTTTTACCAAAAGATAATTAATTACCTACTTAAAAATAGATGTTATATATTCTACATATTTACATAGACAGAAGCGTGTGCAAACAGAAAGCAAATTGCAATTTACCAAAATGACTGTCAAAGAGAAGGACGGCACTTGTCATATTTTGTACGTCGACGATTGAGCGAACGGACTGAACAAGAACGTCGGCTGGCGGTGACACTTGTATTAAATATTTCGTCATATTTTTCGGCAAGTTTCGCCATTCCCTAGTAATAAAACACAAGGCATGCACAGTTGTTGCATGAAAAATTAATAATACTTTATGTTTATCTAATAGTTGACACAATAAACATACAAATTATGAGTAAATGTATTTTTGCATATTATACTCAATATTATACGACGGAATATTACCGAATATCCCCTTCCTGGCCAAACGTAGCGGAGATTGTGGGTATTTTCATAATTTTCACCAAGGTCTTGACAGATTCAGAGGGAATTCCTTGCCGTGTAAAATCAATCGCTATATCTGGAGGATTGGGCCCGTTTGTTAATTCATCCAAATCTTTGCACACTATTTAACATGAGAATGAACATATATTAATTTACTGTCATACAATACATACATTGCATAATATATTACGATAGAATCTACTCAGATGGCTGAATATGTCAGTTTGTCATAGTCTCCATATATACAGTAGCTCCATTTTCCCACTAAACATGCCCCCTAACTTTTATTTTGACACACAAGACAAATTATACAATTATACAATACAAGACATTATTTTCATTGTATAATGTAAGCCACAAAAGGGCAAACATTAGTTTGCCCATGATAATAATATCTTCGTATTATGTAAATAGGTCACTTTAATAAATAGTACAGTATGAAGTTTATACCGTACTGATACCGTACTACATAATTAACCCCAATGGACATGGTGAAATATTGTGTACGGATCATGAGAATCAATTCATTGCATTAATTACACTTCTGCGAGGCTTTTACTTTCAAGCAAAAAATGTACTATGTTGATGAGAATACTAGATATTAGGTGCTTTTAAATTGTTTGAATAATTATTTTGTGTTACATACAGAAAACAGGACCACTGCTTTAATTAGCAATAAACTTGAATTTTTAAAATCTATGTTAATAAAAATGTGTTTAACATTGTCGTTTCATGCTGTGAAGGGCATCTAAGTCATTAATTGGCTTCAACATTCTCCTATTGTTAACAATGTATTGTGGTATTAGTAGTCATAAAACTATTATTACTTTCGGTAATCAGTCTCGTTGCATCCGTGCCATTTGAATGAATTTTTTTCACTTCCCCAACTTTAACCTTGTAACTTGGATTGTTATTAAGGTAATCGACAGCCGCTTCGAAGTACTTCGGTGACTCCAAATCCTCATAAAAGAAAACTGTACAATTCATACCGGATTAGACTCAAACAGTATAAATATATAGCAAGCTATGTGTAAAACTACAATTACATGCAAACATAATTCCTTATGGCATTTTTGCCTGAATTTAATATAAAAAATTAATTGCGCTATTATCGTAATTTCAATTGCAGCTTTATTAAAGTGTCTTGCCATCATATCATGTTAGTCCCTTCGTTTCTAAATTATATGCTACCTTTTATTATCAGTATGTATATAAACAATGGCGTATCTAGGATTTTGTAGTAGGGGGTTCAGAGGTCAAAAATGAAAAAATTTCCAAATAACCCTTTTTTCCGTCATCTGGAGTGGGGGGCTCTAGCCCGGTGAGCCCTTACGTAGATACGCCCTTGCATGTAAGAATGAGAAAATAATAATTTACCCACTTAAAATTTTAGCATTGAATCTAACGTTCATATTTTACACATAAATATTAATGTTTATTATATTAAAGCAATTAATCCTAATGCTCATTGTCAGTAATTAGTAAAAATTAAACGATTATCATTATTACTATATACTTATTATCAAGTAATTAATAATAAGTATATAGTACTATTAATTACAAACCGCTTGGATATAAAATATTGTGTCTTGCCTTTAATATATATATATTTGAAATTTGTACACTGATGAAGATAACAAATATCAAAATATATTATTCATCCTTGAGGAATTTGGAAAACATAACATTCAACCTAGTCCGATTATTGTGTGCCTATTACAATACAATAAGCTCATTTACAATTGTACCATTGGTTCACACCTTCTACCGTCAATAGAATAGATACACTGTACAATATTACAATAGTTCGGAAATGTTAAAGATAAAATTTGAGGCATGAGGATATTATTTTTGTATTGCTGAATGAAAAGTAAACCGGGCTGGTGAGAGTTGGCCACAAGTTTTAGACCTACACCTTGAAGAGCCACTTCAGTGTCATCAACAAATACGAGAAAGAAAGGTATGAATGCTCTTCAGACGAGCAAACTATACTTACAAACGGTATATCACAATATTATAGGTGTACCCAAACTCGAAATAGTGTACTTTTTGTGGTACTACTGCATAATTCAAAGAAAAATATTTCTTCTATTACTATTGTACACAAAATACTTTGCAAACATGTATAAGTAATACAGTAAGACGGTTTTCATTTTATAGCTTTGCTCTACTCCAGCATTTAATCACTAAAAGCTTCAATAAATAATGCAACACATTTATGAGAGTAGACAAATATCCAAATACCCCGACATCACATGCACACCTACGTGGGTACTAATCATAATACCATAATACTAAGAAAACCGGACAATAGAACGTAGTAGGCAACTGACAATTGGTAATAGTTACTCTAATATTTTTGGATAATGGAATACTATTAAATACCATCATTTGTTTTGAGTACACATGCCCAAGGCGTATCTAGGATTTGAAAATCTGGGGAGCATAATATACAAAAAGAGTTATTTATTTTGGGGCCTTCGACTTCAAAATCTCCTTTTCGTAATATATGTGAGGGGCTGGCTTCCCCTAAATACTCCCTTGTACATGCTAACATTCAGTATTATTACTAACATTAAATATTTCTATTTCTCCTCAAAGTTGTTCGTCGTTCGTCCCTATTCATTTCACAAATAGCTCACAGTGACAGAATACACAAATCACATACCTGGCATACCTTCGTATCTAGATTATCTGTAGTTTGATGGAATTGAAATAAGGTCAACGAGTAAAGTATAGTGGTAGTGGTTGTATTACAAATTGGACTGAAATATCGCACACGCATTCCTTGTATTTAGTATTATTGACATTTTCATTCTCCATGAATTTCTTGTACCACAAATGGCGTCTGTATGTGCATACTTTTGTTTTAATACCTGCTTGTTATTTTTACTTCACAGCAATACTTACTTAGAAATAAAAGTATACCTTTCCTCAATCACCAGGCAATACATTTGTACTCATTAAATTATTATCATTATATAAGTGCATATGTATGTCTATATAGGTATCTGGATATACAATTCGGCAACTTAGGCGTAAACACACAATACAACAATAAATGATTAACTGTCTCATTATTTTCGGAGCAGAGTATAAAGTAACTAACAAAAGTAAGTTTCTAGGTTCGTGGTGAAATGTTAAGGTAAGAAGCTTGGCATGGAGCGTGCATCGTTATAATGTATAGGGTGGTCTGCGATGACGATAATGCAATTCAACACAATACACAATACAATTCGAGATATCTCTTTATTGCAATTTTCTGGTTATTTGAACCATTTGTTAGATAGGCGAAATTGGTGTGAAATTTTTATGAGGTTTGTCCCTCGTTTCCATGGCTGCCTATTATTACTTTACTTCTGGACTGGAACTTAACTGGAACCTGAACGAAATCTTACTTTTGCATGAACTGAGCGTTCCACTTGATTATTATCGAACGTAGTCTACGTGTCGTCTCTTTTGTCAATGGTCTTTATGCAATCAAATCTATGGCCACACATTCTTATACATTATCATTTTTAAACCCAATCCGATTTTCAGATTCGGATATTCCATGTAATATTGTTTGGACTAAGTACATGAGCCAAGCCAGCACAATACATACGGCATTTATTTTATTTGGTAAGTACAATGAGCAAAATGTGAATTGTATGCAAACAAAGGCGAAACACCGACGATGCACTACGCTGTGGTATTTGTAATACATAAAAGTAATAATAATACCCAATACCTACAATATGCTGTTTACTTAAGTTGAAGTGCCACCACTATGTGAAGCATGTTTAAGTACTTACGTATTGCACGAGTTTCTAGTACTCTAGTTCTAGAAAGAGAATAATCAATAATCCTTCCTTATTGCATTGTATTACACAGAAAATGAAAACCCTTCTTTTGGAAAACAACCATTCAATGATTGCAAATTTCAAAGAAAATGTGTTTGCACAATTGCATAAATTGACATAAGGAATTTTTGCTTCTTTATGCGCAAATTAAATTATGGTAGCAAAACGTTGTGCAAATACTAACAGACGCAAAATGATTTTTTTCATTTACAGAAGGAATAATATTATTATTTGTTATGGAGAGTCCCATAATATTGATAAACAGATAGGATGGAAAATATTGTGGAAACATATTTTATTTCTTTTAGTTCAGCCACAATCATGCTTTCCTTTTAGTATGACCGATTCAAATTGATAGCAACTGTAGAGAGAAATCCTTCAAAAATTGAATGATTGCCTTTTTAACATTTTCCGACTATGTAAAAAAGATTTTTACTAGTGAAACATTTAGTAGCACTATCTGTATATCTATATAAGATGACGACTATAAAAATAATAATTATAACTGACAATACTTCCCAAAATGAATAGGTAAGTATTATAGTGTGCAAACCTCAAATGCAAATTATACACTGCATATGGATACTGACTGTTATACAAAACCTTACTAATATGTTGTATAAATAATGAAAATGATACTGATACCAGCAATTAAACTGACTCATTTGTTTGCTTTGACCCGTAAATAAAAAATTGCCAACCAACCGTTCATCACATTTATTACTCTTCACTGTTCAATCGATCAGTTTGATGTACAGGGCAGCATTGCGGTGGGTATGGGCAGTAACTTATCGGCACAGATCGGATATTTATGTTAAAACATATTCCATATTATCCATATAATATATAAATTAACTATGTTTTATGCTTTATGCTTCCTTGTTTTAGCTTTGAATCAGCTCCAATCACTACAGTAAAGGTTACAGTAAAGGTGGAAAGATCGTTTAACATGCAAAAAACTGTTTTTAGATAACCAAAGATTAAGTTGTGTCGAAAATATCGACAAGCTATTTTTAAATACATAAATATCCGTTCTATGCTTATCAGTATCAAGACATAAAACTATTTGTTTTACTCCTCCTTTTGTTCCCTTTCGTAACGCCTCGCTTGTTTGCATGAATAATTAGCTACTGTCTCACTATTACCTACACAAATATTGGATCTGTGCATTAATTAACTGCATGATGCTTGATGAATGGCTTAATACTCCAGTGTCAATATTTACTATTTACACAATGTAAAGGGTAAACGGTGCACTTTTATCGTCTTGGGTAATTGAAGCCGCAATTAATTTTAAAAATTTACCCTTATACATATATAAATGATATAATCATACCAATCATACTCCACTTGTTACCGTACACTACTCCTTCTGCACTAGATAAAAGTCAGTACTAATGAAATGCTTTATTATGGTTCACGCTTGATTTTACTCAACATGCAAAGATTCATTTATATCCTAGTATGGCTTTACCCCTACCATCCATAAATTACTTCGATCCTTTATTTTTATTTCATACTCAAATTGACTCAAATACATCAATTAATCAAGAATAGGGCATTTGATTTGAACTTCCTAAATAAGAGGCTGAATCTAACAATGTTTTTTATGTGTAGATATGTAAGTCGTATAAGTAGTACTCCAATTCCGGAAAAATCAATGACTTATGAATTTTCAAAGATCCACCTTATGGCGGTGTTGGTCTTGGTAAACCAACTTGTAAGAACTGAAAATTAAGCCTTACAATTTATAAGCACTTGTTCCATGTACTAAAAGATCGTACCCTAACCCTGTGTATGTAAAGATAAACATGGAATGAGTCAAATTTTATTTGTTTGACTGTTTTTTGTTCTTTTTGTTTTCTTATTTTTGATGCTACACACTACTTTCCGATGTTTTATTAAAATGGAAGTAAAAACTATAATGTTGAATTGTGGATCATATTTTATCGTATTGGTAAGAACGAAATTAAAATGGATGAGGTTCAATCATCCACTTGTTTCGCATCCTCATAGATAAATATTTCATTCCTTTAACTGTACTCTTTTATTACTTACTCCTTACATCATTCCTAATGCCAACATTTTAATATAGTGTACATGCATGAGACAAGAAGAAATTGCTATATAATGCTACCTACTTTATTATAGCTTTCTGGTGAATCGAAACAAAAGTAATGAGAAGAAAATGTCATGTGCTACACATATTATGTAAATACCATATTAAGTCATTCATTAATGTTGTGCCAGTAATTCAAGAAATGTATAATTTAACAGTTAGTATGAACTTAGTTAAAGAATCGAAATACGGAGTGATCAGTGAAAGCTACTAATGCAAATAACGATAAGCTGCAAATTGTACTATTATATTGAATCTGTAATGGCAATCTCAAATGATGAGACAATAAATAAATACGTAAGAAAAAGTCCCATTGGAGAAATGTATAAGTTCAAAAGTTGAAAGTGCAAATGAATAGAAAATGTTTAAAAAAGAAAATCCTTAACTTCATTTCCAATCCATTTCTTCGCGCAATGAATAATTTGCAAATAAAATTCCATGTCTTACCGATATTAACAGTTTTCATCTCTTGAGCATATGCACTTTGAAGACAAAGTCCAAATATGATGAAAGCAGATAAGAAAATTAGTAGCTTAGTCATCTTGCTGCTGTTGTCAGTGCAGAACATAACTATAGCTATGTTATGTACTCCAGTAAAGAAAAAATAATCTTATACAACGACCGCAATGGGAAAAATAGTAACAAATGTTTCCCTGTCCTATATAGTAGGTATATCAATCTACCACTTCAGCAGTTTCAGTTCTATACTTAGAGACTTAAATCTGAAGTCTTGCCAAAATTTTGATGTAATATGTGAAAAAAATGGTTTTTTACAAAAATTTCTTACACTTCGAACAGAAGTAAGAAACGTTTGATTTAGTAAAGGGAGATGCTTCGCTCCGGATGGGAATTGAGACAAGAATGACTATAGACATTTCCATGCAGACTGAATGTAAACTATGTGCACTGACACGTAACGAAGCGACATTAGCTATTATTAATTGGAGAGGGTATTCTGTTTGGATGGTTTCAACCTATCTGTATGTGTAGGATTCACATACTTCACGGTTTACAGTTTGCTAATGCTGATACACACACAGGGCAGGAAGCTTTTCCCTTAGCCACGAATGCGCGTTAAAACATAAGAAATTGTAAAACTTGATGACAATACAATATACAATTTACAATAGGGTTATAAAGTACAATAGTTGTTTAAGGCAACCGAATTGACATTGTCGATAAATTGCAGATCAATAACACTTACAATATTAGATAAAAAGATACGCTTGTATAATCTAACCCCGTAATGTATTAGTAAAATGAGCTTGATGACGATGGAGGTGAAATACATATAGTGTAGAACCTAGACAGTACGTTCCAATATAATATTATTCCAATTTCCAGAGAGTGTGTAATCAGGGTTGAAAATCCTGGAAGAAAGGTACCTCGGAAATTTAC
>JABASD010002222.1:0-29038 GCA_019776165.1 Pogonognathellus flavescens
AAATTATAAAAATATATTTCAAATAAATTATAAAAATATATTTCAAATAAATTATAAAAATATATTTCAAATAATTTATAAAATTGTATTTCAAATATGTTTTCTTCGATAAATATTCAAGCAGTTTGTCAAAAGTGGTTTATTTTAAATGCAAAATACATCTTAAAGTTCAAAATATTTTATGGCTCAAAATGATTTCACTCTAACAGGTCTCAAAATGTAAAATACATTGGGCTACATATCTTTGAAATTGAAAACACAGAATACTTTGTAAGAAGTTTTGTATCATTTTCAGTAAACATTTCCCCATTCTTCATTGGATTGCAGATTGGCGACAATTTATTGAGCATACTATTGAATATTTTTTGCTTTCACTTTTTTACGTAGTGAAATTATTTCAGACTGGTAACGCTAGCCGACACGCTTCGTAAAGGAGACGGCATTGTTCTTATAACTAAATATTATATAAGAATAATATGGCTTATCGTCTGCACCTAGTTCTAACGCAGACACACAACCCAATCGACCAATCGGATTACTTTCACTCTGCAGTCGCACTCGCAGCGCAGCACCAAATCTACAGCCTCTACTCCAACTTTCCCTTTGATGCAGTGGCGTAACGACGAGGAGAGCAGAGCAGGGTATCATTTCATCCAGGACGACCCATCCAGTCATCCAGGTCACCACTTATACTAGACATTATTCGAAATGAAAATGAAAATTGGAAGTTACACTGTTATGAGTGATGCTATTTTATTTTATTTTTAAAATAGTACTAGTTCATTATCAATTGAACAGAAAATTACCGAATTCATTGATTTTTCATGTAGTATCTCCGAAAATTTTGCTTCCGTAAAAGTCGGAAGGTCATTAATCAAATAGTTTTTTATTTCAATACATTTTAACACATTAACATTAAGTAACTCATTGTTTGAACTTCAGCTTAATTTTGCTGATTAACCAATATTTCAGCTTCAGCACAGTTTAGTACACCCAACTATGAAGGACAAAATATTTTTTAATATTATTTTAATGCATTTAGTCTAAATGCATCAAAATAATAGTAAAAAGCAGCACAAGGAAGGTCATTTTACTCAAATTTTATTATTTGTTTCTTCAAAATTTCACTGAACAATTTTCACTCTACGCGCGATGTAGTTCGCTAAGGTATTTCTGTGAATAGTCGAGTGTAAACAGGCGCGTAACTAGGATTGACATTTGGGGGGCTGCCCAAATCGTTTGGGGGGGGGGGGGGGGGGGAGCCCGGGCACCCTGTGACCCCCCCCCCCTAGATACGCCCTTGAGTGTAAAATTATTTCTTGAAAAAGTCTGGTTTTGACCTCTTATTAGAAAATATTATTTTATCTCACGCAAAAATCTGTCAGAATATAATTTATTACGTTTACTTAAACATGTTTGTAAAGTGAAAAATTAGCTTCGCAGTTTTATGTATTTATGTAGAAGTAATCTTGTAAGCAACTGAGTCCTGTATTTTAAAGGTTTGAATCGTCACTAACACAAAAGGATGACCAAAAGTTTGTCTTCTTCAAACCCCCCACAAATTCCAAAAACTTATCTTTTGTTGGTTTATTTGAGATTAATTTGTGTTCGGATTTTTTCATTTACCTTATATTCGCCTGAGCATTTTTCATATCTTTTTGCTAGATTTACAGGGTGTCCCTCATAGAGAAATCGAGGGTATACCTTCATTAGCACATGAAGCCTGACAACTGGGGGCGGGCTAGCCCTTTTGCATTCAAGACGGGCTTGGTTTGTTACGGCTCTGCTGATGAGCAAGAGAAAGCGAGAAAGGATTTGGAAGCGGTGACCTTCTACTTCGTTTGCTCATGCAGTCAGATACAAACAGAGATCTGTGCCACTTGCTACTTTTTGCTTCCTTTCACTGACCTTTGACACTACACAACTTACACAAATCAGCCAAGTCACCAGTCCCGTCTCGGTGTTTTCAAAAAGTAAATTCTATTTCTATCGGACAAATGTTGTTGGACTTTCACCAATTCTCCTCTCCATTACTAACTGAAAGGTTATCTTCTACAGAAACCGATAGTGGTAGTACTGCTACTAACGATCACGTTGATAAATGTGGAATAGAACTAGTACAAATACAAATTGACATTTATTAGATAGACCAATTAACTAATTAGTAATTACAAACGGAGATTTGAAGCAACATATCTATCGATTGGTAGAGAAACTTGCTACTCACACTGTTGCCAAATTGCCGAGCGTGGATTATTTTTGTGATAAATAATTAATTATGAATCTGTTTATGAAAATTGTATGTTTCGTAACATTCCTTAATTTTGTCGCTGTTGTTGTAAGTCTTCCAAATCCCATCAGCCCCAAACCTTCAAAAATGAATAAAATCAGCAAAGCTCCAAGACCTAACGTCGAACGCTACGATGACTCGGTCAATGAATACTTAACTGAGGTAATATTAACCAATAATATTTACTTTAACATGTTATAATGTAAACAGGATTGGTTGAGGTATACATTTTGGCGATCAGAAAATTCAAATGAAGGCTAGAGAAGCTCCTTTTTGGCAAAAAGTTCAATATTATGTGCAATCCTTAAAAAATTGAGGGGGGTATTTTTTGCAGAGCCGAGTAGTAAAATAAATTGCCAAAATGAACTTTTCATATTCACATAAAATATATAGGGGTAATATTTAACAACGAGAGAGAAGTAGTTGGAAAAGGGGAGAACTATCGTTGCCAGTTGTCGCACACAGTATAGGCAAAATAATGTATGTGTATTTTCACTATATAATGCAAAAATTGCGAGGGGTATATATTCATAGTTTATTTAAAAACTCAATTGTACTTTTGTAAAATGAAATCGTAAGCAATTCCGACCGGGAAAAAATGTTCGAGCGCCAAAGCGTGTTGCCCTTATAAAAGTGAAAGTATGGATACACAGCAGGAGAAAAGTTGAGAAAGCAATCGTTTTAATATTTACTCCTGATTTTGACAGTCGAAAGATGCGTAGGAGCACAAATGGTTCTTGCACTGATCATTCCCCTGAACTGACTCCGTCTTCCTTTTCACCTCATTCGCTTGTGCTCAAAATTGCATTACGCTGGCTGGCCTAATACTAATTACTCAAGTTATCGTGTCAACAGACTTTTGTCTGTGCATTTATAAAAAAATAGATACAAGGTCGACACAGCAAAACAAACCATAACTCTGCACCATTTAGCTCAATAAATACTACAAGCGTATAAAGCATTATGTTGAAACAGTCCAATCTAAGGTCACCTTTTCACCTAATGCGGTTGGGCCTAAAAACGAGTGCAATAGGGGTCACTGGGGCAGATGTGAGACGAGATTTTTCTTGTCTGAATGTTAATCACAAGTCACACACTTGCGACAGGTAATGTTTTATGCCAGCACTTTTGTTTGAAATGAAGAAAAAGGAATTTTCGTTTTCTTTTAAAAAATTCATTCATTTCAATTTTTTATTTAAATGGCAAACAATGAAGAATGAAAAATGCTAAATAGCTTCTATCAATCTGAATGAAATGCTCCGTCAGACCTCTCTAACTGAAGTATGGGGTTGTGGCTCGTGTTGGTATTACAAGTTAAACATTGGGTTTTGGGCTGGTTTGGGCTCTTCATTGATCAAAATAAGATGAGGTCAGAAAACCAGAAGCCAATAGTTTCTCTAATATGCAATACCAATCACTGTAGTCATTTTACTTAAAAGTGGAAGTGATTTAGATAACTTTTATTCAAGTAAAATAATGAATACTTCTGTTTATAAATAAAGTCTGCTTTGCAGGCCAACTGAAGCTGGTTAGGTTAGAGAAAATGTTTTGAATGTGATTTTGAAGATGTTAATTGTTTGTAAATGAACTTGTAATTGCTGTGGTGCTGACAGAGAACGTGTTGGTGGAATGAAATGTGCAAGGAAGAATTTTCAACGAAGTTTCGGTGCCGCTGCCCTCTTTGGTCCTTCTGCAGCAGTCCAGGCCGCTACTACAATGCGTATTGTACAATGTCAGGAACTGGCTACTTGTGGACTCAGCCGAAAGGCTCGGGGGCATTCTTCAAACAACCGTACAAACCTAAACGTAACAGCAAGAAAACTTAAAAATAAATCGTAATTGAAACTTTTGCAGCGTTGCTGCTGCCAGCTGCCATGCCACTGCCACTACCTGACGCCTGACTACACCAACTCAAGCCACAACTATTACCATTATTTCAAAAGGGGTGGGATGATGAAACAGCGTAGAATCCAAATCTAACCTTATAAGAAAAATGAAGACAAGTTACGTTACTGTCTGTAGAACACACAAATAATGCAAACTAAGAAGAATAGTGTAATGCTATAAGAATCATGATTAAACTGATAATAAATATTCAATCTTTCATAACGCGCCGTTTTATTCGTATTATATAAATATACATATCCATACATACATGTATTAAAAAGCATGAATTGTCAGTTCTCCTAATATTCAATGAAACAATCAAACTAAAAAGCTTAACACTAACAATCAAACGCAAATTGTGTACATATGAGATTGTCCAGATTGTACAGCCTGTGTAAACTTGTCTTCCTATGCATTGAGATGTGCCATGAGCCAAATCACGGTGTCTAAACTACCACTCCTTTCTCCTTTTATGCTTCAAAAGCTGTCAGATTTCACCTTCAAACATAAATGAAAGTCACATAGCAGTAGTAATTAGAATGTATTTTTTATTTGAGGCTGTATTAACACACTAGGCCAAAGGTCATGAAGGAGTTGACCGATTGACCCAACCTTCGAACGAACTTACAATTAGTCTCACATAGGTCCTCACTAACTAGTACGTGTACCAAATTGGTTAAAATATCTCAACTTTCTCAACGCGTTCTTAAGTTATCGTGGTGAAGAACGGACAGACAAACGGAAAGATTTGCCATTCCCATAAAGTAACTTACTTAGTTACTTAGTAAAGGGTAATGTTTGGACCCCTGCATTAATAAGAAAACTTTTCTAAATGTCAGCTCTTCCACAAACAAAGTTATGCCAAGCATTTTCCGTACTATTATTTTTTTTTAAATTGTTTGATTTCGAGTGGAAGTAACAAAGCCATTAAACATCATACACACTTAAGACCGAACACAGCTCAAAGTGTCTACGAGAGACCGCCAAGGGCCATTTCGTTTGTCGTTTTCTACGGACGGGGATGAAAATTTGTATGCTAAACATTTGAATTATGTTCTATACGTACATGACTATATGCACGCTGAGTTTGTATGTAATATTTGATACGTTTGCTTATAGGGGGAAAAACAATATTTATTAAAAATAAAACTGTCACTGCCTTACATATAAATATGGTAGCCGAATTGACTCGGTAATAATTAATAATATAATAAAAGGATTAACAACAAATTGTAAATATTGTAAATAAATACTTTGTGGCTGAGACTTCCTGTAATACATAGATTAAGGAAAATGCAATAATATTATAAGCTGTAGAATGTATGTAGGTACACAGGGAGTCAGAGCACTGTAAACTGTAAGCAGAAGTTTATAAGCTTTGAGACATTTGATTCAACGAAATTAATCACTAGTCTGCAATAAATATGAAGTTGAAATTGCATCAGGAATACTTCATTATTTGCATATTTCTTGAAACCTAAGCCTAAACAAGGGCTTCGTCTTTCCGCCCTGGATAATATTAATCGATATAGTCTGCAATCACGTACAGAATTACAAAATTGATTTAATTTAAATTCGAACAATGCGAAATATTCCTTACAACTATTGAGCTGCAAACAGTACAGCGACAGTGCGAGACGGAAATGACACGAAGTTGGATAGGACCTTGATAGGAGTGATTGTGTGTAATCTGATGATGGTCTGTAATACGCAAGTGGGGTAACTCCTTTCTCCGGTGGATTGACTGGCTGGATGGACTCGGCCATGAATTGTGCGAAGGACTGAGTGAGTGAAATAACTCAACAGCTGTCCCTTTCTCTGAACTGCAAGTGAAACTAACACGAAAAGTGCCAGAGAAAGTCAAGAGGCTCAATAAAAGAGAAAGCTGCGGTTACTCCAAAATTTCTTTCTTTTCTTGCTGCTTCCCAGATTTCTTCTTCTGACATTCTTTCAGTCTGCTCTTTTAATCATTCCATATCGTTGCTTACACTCTGCTGCTTAAATATCCACAAAGAAAATAAAAGTTTCGAATCAATAATTATTCTAGAACATAAATACTCCTGCAACACAGACCTCACAGTTGTATATTAGAATAGCGGTTATTATTAAACAGAAAAGAGGAAGGAAGAATTAAAAAAAGCCAGGTAATTATTAAAGGTCACCTGTCACCTCCTACAATTTGTAGTTACATTTAATCGTGAGACTAAGAACCGATCTAATCTGAACACGGATCTTCATTACATCTAAAACACTGCCAACTTTCACACAGGTACCTAACTACTATTCTTCAAAATGTCATTTAATAATCACTTCCCTAGCATAATATTGCAAATACAAGTTGTATTAATTTCAGTGTATTAACAGGCATTACTTACTTAATATTATACACCTTTGTGTCTATAATACCAACCATGCTACCTACCATTTCATTTTTGCAATTCCTTTAATTTCTTTAAGACAAACTGCAACTATTGATAATGTGTTCATTAAGTGTCTGTGGGTTTATAGTTACGAGCCAAGCTCAATTGAAATCTACTTTCTCCAACTGCGGATAAACTCAATTCACCCACTATATTATTATTAAGTAGCGCAAGCTACTTTATAACAATGGTGTCTAGTTAACTCCTTCATGACCTTTGACCTTTCAGAATAACTGCTGTATGTGACATTAATAACTGACGAACGGATTAACAAAATTTGTTCAAACTTCTCATACGTGATCTATGAATCATAACGGAGGTCAAGTGTGCAAATGGGGTCACGCGATTGTGTCCTTCATGACATTTGACCTTTTAGAGTAATACTGTCTGTGACCACGATAACTCACGAACGGATTAACAGAAATATGTCAAACTTCTCATACCTAAACTCTGGGTCCCAGCGAAGGTCAAACTCGCAAATGGGGTTAATTGGTCAAGTCTTTCATGACCTCTGACCTTTTTCTTGCGCTACTTTATTATAGCTGTTTTGAATGGTTTATTATTATTATTTAATTAACGTTTTCGGAAAGGGCGCCGTGGCAGCCAGAATACTGAGCCCTACACTTTTAAGTGTGTTGATGACCACATTTAGGATCTTACTGCTCCCAGAGGAAAACAAAGAGAGGAAATAGGTCTGGTGTGGTGATTAATTCACTAATTACTTTTGCCCTTTAAATGGGTTCGGGTAAGATTATTATTTTTTCCCTTAAAACGCGTTCAGGTCAGGTGTATTTTTCCTGTAAGGCAAAGCAGGTTCGGGTTTCACATTTTTCGTCCGAAAAATCGTGCCCGTTTCAATGTCTAGTGCTTATGATAAAATTATTAGAGCTAGACCAAATAATACAAAATACTCGTAATATTCTCTCTCCAGCTATGAAGAAAGCTCATATTATTATTGCCATAATTTAACTAAAATAATCGAATTTATTTAATTTTACCAGAATTTTATGGCAACGGAATGTAGGACGAACAATTTTTGTTTTTGCACCTGGGCCACCCATGCTACGCCACTGGAATCCAGGCCCACAATATTTGGTCTTGCGCCAGGGCTACACATGCATGTTACGGCACTGTTGCATATGTAAATACCACCGATTGAACTTCCCTTTGACCCCAAGAACATGTACACAAAGTTTGAACGATTTAAATTAACTCGTTCGAAAGTGATGTCATAGACGGATAGACATTATAATTAGAAAGTTGGTTCTTAGTTAGCTTCATAAATAAAAATAATGTATAATTTTTTGTTCAGGGGCTTCACTCAAGAATAAACACTCTTCACTGTATTCACTTCAGAGGCTTTTGACCTTCGACTTAATATTACTTTTTATTAGATATTGAGTAGCGTATCTGCAGAATTTGAATATGACGATGGAGAAGGAACAAAAATTCTGGAGTGGTTGGTACAAAGCAATTACCATTACACTGACAGTGATTTGCAGTTTTGCTGCCTACACCTCTGCTGACAATGATGTGGCGACACCTCTTGATTATCACATTGCTGAGGAAAACGTTCGAGCTTTGTTGAAGCGCCAATTTGAAGAAAAGGTAGTACTAATACAAAAACAGATAAAAACAGGATAATTAATATTTACAATTATTTCATTTCATTGTTTAATTGATTTGGTCCAGCTCTCTGAGTAATAATGTGTTAAATCTTCGTTTGAAAAGTCATCTAATTTACACTTAAAACGTGCTTGTGATTAATAAACTTTCAGATTGCTGAAGAAACATCGCATCCTGTTGAAATCATAGATTGGCCAATTGAAGAGTATGATTTGGGACAAATCTCTGGTGTAGATGTGGATAAGTCCGGCAACCCTGTTGTTTTTCACAGAGCTACTGTGGTTTGGGACACCAGGTAGCATCTCATAGTATAATAGCAATAACCTTCCTTTGGTTTACGAAGTTTGACAGTTTGTACTCCCTGCAGCCAGGATTCCCTCTAGCCGGGGTCCTGGGACAAAGACAAACTGAACCTCTTAACTTTTAATTTAAAATCATTTGCCACCTACACACGTCATTTTAATCCCCTAGGTCATTTAATGAGACGAATCATTACATGCGGCAGGAAGAAGGTCCTATTGACGAAGACACAATTGTCGTCATCGATTCAAAATCAGGTCAACTTCTTGCGTCTTGGGGTGGCTCAATATTTTATATGCCACACGGAATTACAATTGACCCGAACAACAGCATTTGGTATGAACAACTTACCAATTTCCTATTGTGGATTTCGTTAAATGTGTTTATGTTAATATATATTGGTAGGAAAATAAGGGAAAACATTTACAATATAATGACTGAAAACTGCACACCCAGAACCAAGTAGAACTCCGGTTCTCCTGCTAGAGCACAAACGAAATACACGATTGACTAGTAATTATCGTACTACCGTAAATATGCTCTATGTAGAAGCCGATTCTTTCAATAGAAGCCGGTATCCAACTGTTGAGACCAAAGTTTCTAGTATAAGCCGGGTCTCTAATACAAGCAAGCAAAGCAGAATACATAATTGACATAATATATCATAAAGTCAGATATCCACCCGGACATGTAATGTTTCGTGAAGCGAGAATATAGTGAACTTATAAGAAATAATTCAGTCATATTTTTCCAGATATTCAACTCAAATGCAATCTAACTTCTCTTCTCATCATCGGCTCAATGCATCCTGCTTTAACTTTTCACTTAACAGCGAGTAAATGAAACTGCCCTGCTGAAAAAAGGCAAAAATTATATCAATAGCCGCAACAATGAAGTTAGAACTTTAACGGATGTATTTAGTTAGGATATTAGCTAAATTAGTCACAAAGATCTAGTGAAAAATAACGACACTCCATTTTCTATTTCATCGTTAACATAATGTATGGATTGTGTAGCCATTATTTTTGTCTATCACTGCAGAGGTTTATTGGATTATGTGAATAAGTGCACTTAAATATGTTGAATAATTACAGGTTAACTGATGTAGCTCTTCATCAAGTCATGAAGGTATTCATTATTCAGTCACTTACACTAATTTCAACTTGTACTAATACTATTCCTTTTCTAATTCCACATTCGAATGTAGCTGCCGGCTAGTCTAAAAAAATGCTAGGTGCAAGAATATGTACAAAGGATGCTAGTTCGATGTTTAAGGTCCAACATGGGTGTATCTGAGAGAGAGCTGCTTATCGGGCCCTTACTTTACATTTAATAATCATATACTTTAAAACTTAAAACTTAATACGAAAGTAGGACAGATGTATTTAGGCGGACGACGTCGTCAGTCGGGTGCATAAAATTGCCCAATACAGAGGCCACAATAAAAAAATACCGCTTGCCGCTGCGTGTCTAATTCTGCACTCTGCACGTATTCTTTTTTAACATATATTTTGTCACACAGCTCACATTAACTTACATGACATCTCTGCTAATTCCAAATGTTCGACCCCAGAACCCCAACCATCGAACTCATCCTTTGTACGTCAGCAGTAAGAGTCAGCATCAGCAAATCACGCAGTTCTAGTTGTAATAAACAGTCATAGTTAAAATGTGAAATGATGTTGCTTCGTTTAGTTTGTTCCTGGATCCGAAAAACCATCTCTGACGCTTGGAAAAGCATTTGAACCTGGAACGGACAATGAACATTTTTGTAAGCCAACGGACGTTGCTGTGTCCAAAACAGGAATTATTTTCGTGGCCGATGGTTACTGCAACAGTCGTGTCATGAAGTTTGACAAAGACGGAAAGTTTTCCGCCAAATTTGGTGAAGAAGGTACGCTTAGCGCTTAGATCACCTACCTACAAGTTTTCTCCTTTGAAGTGTAGTGAAAGTTGGTAAATAATGCAACCGTCTCGTCGATTGACCATAAAGTACAAATTAATGAATATTATTAAGGACTGTATGGAGAATAACTCCCAATTAATTAAGTGGTGGAGATCGATTTACGTAATCACCATTTTTTTGTTTGAAATTTTCTGTTACAGTTTTTTAAATTTACTTTCTAAAATTAAACAAAACTCCTACTGATTACTTTATAAAAAAATAGTTCAAAAAACGTGCATCACAAAAAATTTCAAATATTTTTTGTCACCAACTGAAAAATCGTGGCAGTGCCCCTCCATTTGGCTAATCTGAATTCATATCGTGGACCAAATGGACGATAATGCGTTTTACCGTATTACCGGTATTAAAACCTCCCCTTCTATTACTAGCCTCCATCTAATAGTAGCCTCCCCTCAAATTGAATTTGGCTTATTAAAAGCCTCCCAAAAACTTAACATCAGAACCGTTGGAGTAGAAAGTAAATTCTGGGTGGGCTATACATTGTGATAATTGTGAACATGTGTTTGACATTTTAAAGTCAAAATTTTCATAGAAAACCCTTTATTGAGTTTTTTGACGTTTTATATAGAAACAGTGTCAATAATTCTACATTTTTCGTGGTAATTTTACCAGACTCATAAATAAAAACCTTCCTCTGTTATTACTAGCCCCCCTTTAATAACCCCCCCCCCCCAAAAAAAATATGGGTTTAACATATTAGATTCCCCGGCTTCTAATACCGGCAATACGGTAACTCTTTTTTGGGCACACAAAGGGCGCCCCCCAATAAAAATGCATATAAATCACGAAAATTTATAACCATTTTGGGCGCCCAAAATTAAACTGCAACCAAACCACAGTGGGCGCGGAAGGCACCACAGCCAAAACAGAAATAGACACCCCGGGGTTTCACAAATTGTATATTACCATGTGATATTTTTGTATTTTGCGAGTGACAAACGACGACTTTACTACAATATTATGTAAATTATGTTTCATTGTTTAAAATTAAGGCTGGCTTTGGATGGAAGGAAAAGGTTCTACTTTGGCCATACCGCATAGCTTGGCTTTAATTGAAGACGAAGACATTCTGTGCATCGCTGATAGAGAGCACAGGAGAATTTTATGCATCAACGCTGGGCTTCAGAACCCGCAGCAGTTTGGTGAAATTGTCTCAGTAACAAATGGCGTATACATTGGAAGAATTTTTGGAATTGCATATTACAGTACGGCCTTAATACAAAAAGTGGACGTCAAAGTGTAAAAACTTATAAAATAATGCGAGCTAATTGATTATTATTGTAATTGACATTAGATGGAAGGATTTATGGAATAAACGGAGCGGGTTCCTCTCCAGCAGTTACTCAAGGATTAACAATCGACTGGAAGACATCCCAGGTTGTTGGAACGTGGACTTCGCAACGTTCTTTTATTTCACCCCACGATATCGCTGTATCTAGAGACGGAAAAACAATTTACATTAGTGAAATAGGACCCAACCGTCTGACTAAATTTATTTTAAACCCTTCAGGAGGCTCGCATCAGTTTGTCAATTCTTTGTATGAGTAAAGATATGCACACAAAATGAGTCTAACCTTACAAAACAAATAATGTTGTGAATGCAAAGTTTAAATAGTCATATCCCAATTCTGAATTAATTTAACAATAATTCCAATTTCAAACCAGCATCTCCAAACTTCATCATCATTTTTACTTTGGAAGAGGCTTCACAAGTTTTCGTATAAAAATGACTTTCTCTACTACAACGTGACACAGTGGCACCTGTCATTTTGACATTTGTTTTAGCTGGAGAAAGTTTTTCTGAAGTCAAATTAATAAAAATGTTCCAGAATTTTTTTTTGGGAAAGGGCTGGTCTCTACGAAAATTTGGCAAATATCAAATAGCAAAAGCTGAATCTTAGAAACCGTTTATTTTTGGGGAAATCAGGTTTAAATCGCCGACGCGTAATATTTCATTGACTAGCCATTCATGGATCTTGGGATTGTATCGCCAGGTCAGCGATATGCGAAAAGTTGAATGATATGACCACTAACGGACATGTTATGACAAATGTTACTTTTTATCATCTAACTAGCGATATATCAACGATCTTCCGTCGAAACGAAATACAAAAAGCACCTCATAAGTTTTCTCACACCTGGTCTAATTAATTTAGAGTTAATAAAATAGAATGAAAGTTTGATGTCCTGCGTCTGATTTTAGAAAACGGCCACCAGCCATCATTGATTTAGATAATTCAAATATATATATATACTAAATTATATTATTGCATAGAGTTTACTGAAAATACACTCAGGAATGAACTGGTTTTGTAAATGGGTGATTACAGGATTACATAATACTGTAATTGTAATTACTAATTAAACAATTCAAAGCGACAGTGCGGCCCGAAGAAAGAAAATGTGGATAAGGCTAAATGAGTGTAAGTGTAGGTAAACAAATTGTCGCGTAATAAAGGAAAATTTCCTATGCGCGTATTCTATCCAAGCGTTTACGTGTATTACAAGCATTAATAAATAAATTATGTCAATGTTAATAATAACAAAATCTCTGTATACACAAAGTACTGTTCTTGTTCAGTAATACTCTTAAAGAGTAAAATTTAGTACCTATTTTACCCTTTAGACTTTTTACGCTACATCTACAGTTGACATTATTTCGAAGAAATGAAATAAAAGAGCCCATTATGAAAAAGCATAATAAGTTTAGCTTCAAAACAGCACATCGGGATTTTTAATTCGACTCTCCATTCCAGAGGTCGAATAGGAATTTCATGGAAATGACACATATTTCATAACTCCTCCTTAAGTCATTAAACCATGAATGAGTCAATGAGGTCAGTCCCAAAGCACATTATTAAGGAAATCTCTAACCACAACACAGGTGTGTGGAAATTAGAGTTTATTCACGGCCGTATATACGGCCGTGGTTTATTATTAAGGGGAGTTCTGGGGTTCACCCTTGAACGTAAACCCTCGTAAACCCAGTTGAACAGAGCGCAAAGTCAATGGGTCGTACACAACTGTTGTGATGTTCCAAAAACACTTTATATGACAGAGAGAATCAGATGTTGTATGTAAAAAGTTTGACACCGTATTTGAACACGTTCACATTTTATTTTAATCAATGGCATATTCTATGGGTCTCCACTTCCCCATGCATTTATAGATAGGAAAAACGATTCCCCCCCTACTCATAGCGGCCGACTCAAAGCTGCTACAATACATAGCATGTAGCATTTTAGGATTCATGGCAAGTACAATTCACTGCAAAAAAAATTCAATGCGAAATAACACATAGCCTAAAATACATACATACGCATGCATAGCGACTCATAGCAGTTTATTTATCATTGTAAATATTTTCACTACAGTCCATACTTGATTTCTGTGTCCAAACGATGTCACTGTGGCATCGCCCTTTACACTTGCAACATTCAGTACATCGCCAAATGTTTTTGTCATTTGCACCTTCTCGTTCGAAAATAAATGTGAAGTTTTCGTAAACTAACATTGGTTTGCCACGCTCAGTCTTTGTTAATGAAAATTCCATTGTTTTTCACTTAAATCGATCTAAGGTGTATCTACGATGGCTGATGAAGAAGAACTGAACTAGTGATAAACCTAAAAAGCAAACGACGTTCCTTCCGTAGATAAAGAAGAGATAATTTACTATCTTTCTATTTATAGCTATATGTGAGTCTCAATAATATAATATTATAAGTATACTTATAAATACTTATACTCAAATTTGTTGCAAAAATATATTTTGCAACAAATTTGATACATGCATGCTATGAGTTATACCGCTATCAACTTTACACCGCTATGTGATTTTCTGCGGTGAATTATTTTTGCTACGACATTTATTGCCATGAGTTATCTCTGAATGAAATCAAATATTTCGAAAGTATTTTGAAAATTGTATACAACAGGGGCGTATCTAGAAATTTGTAATGGGGGGCTCAAGCCGTGCTGAAAGCCTAAAAAAGGCATTTGCGGCTTGAGCCCATACGTAGTTACGCCCTTGGTATACAATGTAATAAAATGAAGAAATAATTCTGCGGCGTATTTGGCGCCACTTTTTGAGTTTTTTACTTTTTAATGGTGAATAAAATTAAAAATTCGTCTTCAGCAATGTATTTCCCATTAACAATTATTGTAAATTAACATTTTTAAATTATCTCTTCCAAGTTCGATAGAAAAATTGTCAAAATCTTTTTACTCAAAGTGAGTACAGACTTGGTTTAAAATTTTCAGATCGTTAAATTTTAAATGCATATTCGACATAGTTACGGGATAATAGGTACACGCCCCTGTCACCCCCGGCGAAAGTCTAACTTTAGGTCTAGCTTTAGGTATACGTCCCTGGCATCCCGGAAAAGTCTCGCTTTTAGATACACGTCCTTGGCATCCCGGAAAAGTCTAGCTTTAGGTACACGTCCCTGGCATCCCGGAAAGTGTAGCTTTTAGGTACACGTCCCTGGCATCCCGGAAAAGTCTCGCTTTTAAAAGCACGTCCCTGGCATCCCGGAAAAGTCTCGCCTTTAAAGTACACGGCAACACGGCCCTGAATTAATAACAGAAAAATTCAGCAGACCTATTCCCTGACTCGAGCCGCAACTGACATTCTATCGATGCTGCCAGCCTGTGTTATCGCTTTCACCATTTGAAGGGAGTACTCATAAGCGAAAATATTGAGGAAACGTCTTTCCACTATGAATTTCATAGTTTCTCATTTCATTTCAGCGTGTGCAATTAAACTTTCCGCGTGGAAAAGTTCCATCGTGAAAAAGCGAAGTGAATATCACGGCGAACAAAAAGCAGAGTGGTGTGGTCCTACTTGAATGTTGAGCACTAGAAGAGTTTTTCGAGTGCACTTGTTTTGGGCCAAAGTCAACTAATTAACTGGTAGTTATTGGTAGTATAATTGTGTTTAAGTGGTAGTAAATAACTTTCTTCGAAGTTCATCTAGAATATCTGTAGCTTCCAGATGACATTTTGGAATTTTCGATTTGACTTTCCATCCATTTGAAATGGAAAAACGCGGTGGGAGCCCGAAGGGCTTCCACCGCGGATTGAGTTTGGGAAGAGATTTTCGGATTTGTCCGGAAGAGAATTTTTTTGGGTGGCAGATTATAGATGCCTGTCCATTTCCATTCCAGAGAAATCATCGATTATCTAAGAAGAAATTCCGGAAAAAAGGGGTTGTTTTTAGACTTTCAGCCCCCTAAACGGCTTGAGACCCCCCATTTCAAATTTCTAGATACGCCCCTGAATACCAATCCGATCCATTCCCACCACTACTAACCAGAAAGTACCTGTCGGTACTTAATAATGAATGATGTAAATTGTATTTGTATTATTATTATAACAACGTCCGTAAAAACGGAAAAATTGAATAATTAAGAATCATATTTATTTCAGGCGCAATTATTTCAGTACAAGTCTGTTTTCCAAACAATACACCGAAAGTTTCAGCAGTTTTGCTGCAACTTTACTCCAAAATACTTGTTGGTAAATGGTTCTGGTTATAATAATACAAGTAATTTAGGACAACGAAGTTTTAGTCTGAATAGTTGCTACTAGTAGTAGTGCAGTATGCATTTTGCATTGTATATACAACACATTAGGACACATTAGAGGCCGGACCATTTTTCCGACCCATTAAGAGCCCGACCCAATGCTATACCATAATAAACCATTTGCAACGGTGCAATAAAGTATCGTATGAGTATTGTGAACTTCGACACGACAACTTAGCTGTGACAACATCACATCAAATTTAACATAGTGTGTTAGCACAGTATAATTATTAATCTGGTTAAATAATATTTAACAACACCAATTCTATTTTTTCAAAATATTCTAACATTGTCCCTCTCCCAGATTCAAAAGTTGGCGCACTTCTCTTTCAAACCGAAGTATAATTCACAGAGCAGTATTTAAACTGTAGTGTGTTGTTGATGCTGTATTAACGCAGTACTTTGTGTAAAAGGTCAAAGGTCATGAAGGAGTTGACCGATTGACCCCATCTTCAAACTTGTTCTTCCAATGGACCACTACAACACGTGTACCAAGTTTGAGTCCAATATCTCAAACCGTTCTTAAGTTATTTAGTTTAGTTAGTTAGAACAGACGGACATACGGACGGACAGACGTAAAACCCATTCTTATACAAGTATCATACGAATCCTTTTCTCTGATTCTAACCCATTTTTAATGACCCTCGAAAAAACTGCAACACAAGCCAAGCCAAATGGGATTGGGTTGGCCGAATTTGTGGATTTAGGGTTTGGGGCCGGCCTCTAGTACACATACGTATTTTAGGTATGTATAATAACACAGTAGTAGGTAGTGAGTAGTTTTAGCTTATTGTTAGTTTTAGTTTTAGTATAGCTGTCTGCTGGCGCGTCGATAGCGTAGTGCATAGTGCATAGCAATAGCGATGCGCGAAGCATGTATGGAGTATGGATGTAATGTCCGTAGTCCGTACTCTCCGTACTACGTAAATACGTTGTAGTGGGTTGTAGTCTTGTAGTCACGTAATGCAATCCACGTAATGTTGAGAGTCGAGTGTCTTGAAGATTTGAATGGCAGAAGTTTTGGATGACGCAGAGGCCACATGACTTTGTTGTAAAAAGGGTTGATGGCCGAAAATTCTACAACACAAATTCTCCATTACAAAATAATACTTGAATTTAAAAGGTGATCAAATAAATATTGTTGATTTTAGATAAATATTATTGGTGGTTGATGTGCTCAGTTTGAAAATTGATTGAAAAGTGGAAGAACCAGCTGAATAGAAAAGTAAAATATAATGTGACGACTCAAATGGGGTGCCGAAACAAGTGTTTGAACGAAAAGCGACGACGGGAACAGGAGAACATTTACATCGAAGAATTGGCAGAGTTAATTTCTGCCTCAATTGCCGACATGTCCGCTTTGAGTGTCAAACCGGACAAGTGTGCCATTCTCCAAGAAACTGTCAACCAGATCAGGAGAATTAAAGCACAGGAGGAATCAGTTCAGCAGGGAGAGGTCATTCCATTACTCCAATTTTTTTTTTTTATTTCTAGTCAGCAGTTGTTTGACGTTTTCAGTTTTTACATTAATATTTACTGCATTCGTTTGTCTTCAAAATTAATAGATGTTTCTATGCAATTATCTGCTTATGGAAAAGTCTATTTTCGGTTCTTGTCCTGCTCCTACCTTTACTCTTCACTTTGACCTTCAAAACTTGTCCAAATAATAAGAGACAAACGCAAGGTTTTTTAAGAAAAATTGCTCAAAATTAAATTGGGCTGCAATTTCTAATAATTAGTATTGTAGTAATAAAATTTCGTAATTGGTGAATAATATTTAAATATTTGCAAAAATTAAAATGTCCCCAGTTATTTTATTAAATAGTTCGTATATCATTCAATTATATTGTTTTAATTAATAAATGATGCCATTTAGATTTAGTTAGCACAACGGTTATCTAAATCTAAATGAATACACTAAAATTGCACATCAGTTTCTTAAGTAAACAAATGTTTCGTCTCTGTTGTTTTCCTGGAACTATAGAGTAGGAGTAGGACTAGTAAACATAATATTATTTTTTAGCACCTACAAAATTTCGAAAATCACACATATTACAAAATTGTGTGCAGCTTTCCAGTTTAAAAGTACTTCCTATTTGAAGTGTACGTTGTTCTTGACTCTTGAATGAATAATGGTCCTCATCTGAATGAAATTGTTTATATTTCAGGTGTCTAGTAGCACGACAATATTAGCAAATGAAATTTTGTGTCCGCTTGTTTTGGAAGCACTGGATGGTTTTCTTTTCGTGGTAAATAGCGACGGGCGGGTAGAATTTGTCTCCGAAAATGTCTCGTCTTTCATTAGTTACAATCAATCTGATTTACTGTCCAAATCAATTTATAATGTAATACATGTTGGCGATCATGCACGGTTTTCTTCATCTCTGCTGCCTATGTCAATCGGTATGTTATATTACATTATACTGTTTAATATCAAACAGCTGTTCAGTACATTAGAATAGTGAGACAAATAATAATATATTTATATTGAAGGGTGGACGACCGGAAACGATCAAAAAACTCAGAGATCGTTCAACATCCGTTTGTTGGTCAAATCTGACAATGAAGATGGAATGTATGAAAACATGCAAATCTCAGCAATCCTGATGCCGCATCCTGGGTCTGAAGAAAACTGTTTGGTGTGCATTGCTAGACGATTACCCCCAAATGAGAGACCTCCAGGAGCACCCGTGGAACAGTTTACAACCAAACTACATACGGATGGTCATCTCATTGGACTTGATACAAGTGGATTGTCTAGTAACTACGCCCAATATTTGCCCAAGGTCAGATAGTGTTTTACTATGTCCAAACAAGTCTGTAAAAGGTGTAATAGTAGGTATACTTGTGCTGATAATCGTGAAATTGAAATGTAGGACCTAGTGGGTACTCTATTACAAGAATTATGTCATCACACCGATTTGCCAAAATTGGCAGCGCATCTGCGTGAAACGCTCCAGCAGGGAAGCTCAACGTCGAGTTTATACCGAATCCGAATGGGACCTGAAAAATTCGTCCATGTCCAGACCAAATCGAAACTGTTTGCCTTTAATCCGAACACTGAGCCAGATTTCATTATGGCCACTCACACTATTATTAAGTAAGCAGCATCTTCATTTATTCCAAGATTTAACTCAGCAATCGATGCGCTGAAATTGGAGGACATAATGATAAAATGATGATAATAAATTGTCAGTACCAATTTATTATTTTTATTTTATGTTTTACAAATATTTCAAATAAAATGAAAAGTTCTTATGAAGGTGTTTTCAATTATCAATGCTATTACATAATTAGCTAAAGTGTTTTATGGCAATGATAGCTTATTATATTAATTGTAATGATTGATGATACTTTTGTCCTAGTAAATGTCTTGTAGTATCTACCTATTACTGATTTTGATCACTTTTAACTAGTATGTATTGGCAAAGTCAACAATTTAATTCACCTTGTATTGTATAATACAAGGTCACAGTGCAGTGCAGTCACACCAAGTCAAGTAATAATTTTGTTTGATTATGGTGCGTCTAGTAATGAACATTATCTCTGCCAAATGCGATACTTGAACCTTAGTGCTGAGTATCTTTTTGTAAAAAAGCTTTTTTTTTGACATTTGATTATAATTTTTTTTTAAATGTTTCAGTGACAGTGACGACGAAGAAAAACAACCGAAGCCGTCGACATCGGCGTCACTTCATTCAGTAGAGACTCAGAATCTTAAATCTCCTAGTTCGGACTCCAATAATAACGAAGAAGGCGAATCTTCAACTTCATCTAGTAATCCTGTGGCAGCATCCTCTATTCAACCCTCTTTTCAAACTTTCACTCTCCATTCAGATTATGATTTCGGTCTTGGCGATTTTGGATGGCCAGAACTCGAGTCTTCACCTCAGGTGATTTATTGTTAACATTAAAACGTGAAACACAATTGGATAGTATTCTTATTTTTGAAAAGTGCTGTATAAAAAATTGATGGTGCTCTTTATATAGAAAAGTGTTGATCTTTGTTTTTATGTCATCCCTCCGAATTGATTGGTTTTTGTACATTTTTTCGACCAATGTGAATGCTTGTAGTTAGTAGAGGTTAGCGCGGACACCCACTAAATATTCGCGCGGGTGCTGGTCTGGAAATCATGGTAATTTGGGAGTGCGGGGTTTAAAGCTGGATTTGTACGTTTTGTTTTACATGGTTTTACATATAGGTACATACATAACATATGTAGCTCAAACAAACGACACGATTATAATAGGCCAGCTTGGGGTGAATACTTTTTTTTCAAAATACGAATTAAAAATAATTATAAAGCTTCATAATACAAAATACAAAAATGCATTTTGAAAATTTGTTCCTCAAAATACAAAGTATTTTAAATACATTTCAAAATAGAAAATACCAACTACCATTTTAGATTTTAGAAAGGGATTTAAAGTTGAAGGGGGGGGGGGGGGATGGTTGGTTTCGGACCATAAAGCCATAAACTTAAACAAGTATTTTAATTGCAAAATACGTTGTGAAGCNGGTTGGTTTCGGACCATAAAGCCATAAACTTAAACAAGTATTTTAATTGCAAAATACGTTGTGAAGCTCAATTATTACGGTTTAAAATACTTTCACTCTAACAGGTCTCAAAATACAAAATACATTAGGACACTTCAAAATACAAATATTACTTTTTTTAAAATAGAGCATTTTCACGATATTTTGTCCATTTTCATTAAATATTTGCCCCAAGCTTGATAATAGATAACACATGACGAAAGAAATACAGATTTGTTCATACCACACCCTAAACCATCTATTTTCGCTTTTGTTATTATTACTCTATTCTGGCTTCTTTCAATAAGATTCAAATTAGAACTAACAGCAAAATCCAGAAAATGCCACCGAGCAGACTCATTAAATGAAAATATTATTAGTTGTTTTAGATTTTAAAATGGCTGAAATGGACAAAATTGTATTGAAGCAATATATTGACACTCATTCAGACAAATTATAAATTAACTTTTAAAGAAAATCAGAAACTATAAAAGCAAAATGTTGGGAAATATTAACTAACTCAACTATTGTTAGTTAAGAAAATAGAAAATTGTATCTAGAATATTTTAAATTGTTTATACAGGCCCTATACACATCTCCTCCACCAGCGTTGATGACAGGAAGTCCTGCACAACCCAGTTTGGCAGCAACATGGGGAGTAAATTCCCCTGCCAGTATAGTGGCTGCCGCAAGTCCAGCCAGTAATCATCCATTGACTCCAAACAATTTCCATAGTCCAAGTTATTTTCCTTTTTCTCCAGCTGTTGTGGCCAAAGAAGAGGTGATCGAAGAACCTCATGGAAGTGATCGACTTAGAAATCTACTCACCAATTCACCCCGACATTCAGATAACAAAATTTTAAAAGGTTCTTATTACCATTTTAATATTTCATTTTTTTCATCGTTGATGTTGATCACACAATGTCTATCTATCCGTAAATCATATTTTGGCTATTATCGAATTACTTTTTAAAATGGTGGCATTGAAATGTTAGTTTTTTCGAATTTTCAACTATAATGTGACGTATTGTTAATAGGCCTGCTTAACCAAGAGGAAGAAGAAGGGAGTAACAATATGTTGTTGAAACTTCTGAACGATAAAACAGAAATGCAGCATAACTCGGCTGTAAAAGGAACAGAATTATTGCAACAGCTTTTGAATAACCAACAATCTCAGGAGGAGTATAGAAATACTCTTAAAAGACCGCACCAACAAGAAGAAAAACATGTGGAGCCCGGGGGATTGGTCAAGAGAAATCCTAGACTCGTCAGCCTACTGGCTAAACAGCCGGAACAACAATCAATACCACAGGTGAGAACAAAACTAGGCACTTTTAGAACACATTACATATCATTCATTCATTATCAACATTTTATGGTAAGAAGAGAAATTAAAGGAGCTACATAGAAACAATGTATGAAATTCCTTAAAACGGATTGTTGTGTGTATTTACGACATTCACTCACATGTACATTATGTACATTGTATTCTCTAACATACCCCCCCCCCCCAGTGGGGGTTGAATTGCGATTTTAGTTGTTAAGTTTCTGTTTCATTAGTTAACTTCAGTTTCCACAATGAAGTTTCAGAGTAATAAATGTTTTATGTTTGTGGGGTGCCGCAGATGTAAACATTGTTCGTGTGTCATCACAAGTGTGACATTTATAGTTGATTATGTTGGAAATTAGGTGCCCATGAGTTACAAGAGTGGAACACCTCAAGAGAAACTTCGTCGTGAAGTTGAGTTGAAGAATCACATGGTTTGGACACGGCCTGAGGTCGTGGCGCATAGTATGAGTCGTCCTGTTGATGTCCTTTCGCATGGGACTCGTCCTTTGGGACCTGCTGCCACAGCAACTGCATCCTCATCTTCTGTTAGCAACCCTGTAGCCTCAACTTCCCAGCATTCTGTTTCCATTGCCCGACAGCAACAGCAGCAGTCGCAACTGCAGCAGCAGCAGCAACAACAACAACCGCAACAGCAACAACAACAACCGCAACAGCAACAACAACAACAACAACAACAACAACAACAACAACAACAACAACCTTTGCAACATGCACATCCTCAGCAGCAACAACAGTTGACCCCTCCTTTGGGTGCACAAGGACAGAGTCAACAACAACCCCGTCAAGCAGCCACGAATCAATCTCATTCTCAGCAACTCCAACAACAGTCGTTCCTGAACAATTTGCTCAATCGGCCGATGGATTTTAATGTGCACAGCAGTCCACTGAATGTAGTGAATAGTCCCCCAATGACAACTGCGTCTGCTCCTCCTTCCTCAGTTAATTCACAACACCATTTGATCGCTCCTATAGCTTCCCCGCATCCCTCAACTTCTTCTGCTCCACTTCCTCCCGGAAATACCTCGGCCGATGCCATTCTCGATGAGATTCTCGACCAGGTCATTGATATTGTACCTGACACTCCTTTTGTTGGTAAGTCTTTCTCTCACCCACTTCTTCCATCCGTATTTTCATTCCAGCTTACAAAATCAGCTGGTCCAATTCTGAACAATTCAATTCTAAATGAGAAACTGTGGTGCATTTAGATGACGTTGGAAGTTTACTTGGGCTCCTCGAGTCAGAAACCATAAACACACCAGTAACGTCAGTCAATGAATTAGCAAAAATTAACGCAATCCAAAAAGAATTAATGCAGTACGAAACAGCTGTTCACTCGATGACCACCACATTTCATGGAAGTGGGAACAATACCGCTTCAGTCTCCATCATTCCCCAACAGGTCAGTTTCTAACATTTAACAAGACTTCCCACATTTTCCAATAATTTTGACACATGTTTTCTCTGCTGAGGCTGTAACAAATGCGTTTACAAGCTTTATATTCTGGTTTATAGATGGGCTATCCTCCTGGGCAAGTCTATATTCAGAGAACAGTCACTTCAACTGTAACCAGATTTCGACCCCCACCCAACGCTATGGCTCCCTCCCTACAAAACAATCAGTTACTCCAACAGGTCCAGCACCGCCGAAAATTGCAATTACAACAACAGCAATTACATCAGGTAATAATCAATATACTTTTGGTTTCTTATTGTCTGCCTCTTATTGAAAAAAGTGCAGCGAACCCTTGTGCTCTGAACATCATTTGTGTTAGCTATTTGATTGCTCAGACAGAAGAGATATTTTATATCTTTGCTCTTTTTCTCTAGCAACAGCAGCTGCAACAGCTTCAACATTTCGGCCAGCAGCAGCAACCACAATCGTCACCGAGACAAAGCTTAGATTCTCTTTTAAATAATGGACCCCCTCCGAATGTGTCACTTCCAATTCAGGTTCAAAAATTTCTAACTACAGAAGGAGGGGACACTCTTGTTTCGATTAAAAAAATTGGCTTACTCAACGAACCCTTCGAGAATGTATACCCTTTGTATTTTCTAAATGTAACGGCATTCTTTTTGAGTACCTTTCTCTTCAAATCTTTGTGAATAATTTTTCTTATGGTCTTCGGACACATATATAACTTTCGTGCAATGGTTGTTTGAGGGACAGGGTTCTCTCGTTTGCTCATTTAATCCCTTTTCTGGCTACTTCCGGTTTTCGCTTAATCCGGGAGCGTCGTCTTTTTTTTATATTCAGTTTGGAAAGGGTTTTCACCTTAGCTTCCACTTCCGCGGAGAATATTTTAGGCATGGTTTGACAACTGCCAAACATTGCTGGGTTGACAAACCCGCTGTTTTAACTGAAACAAAAGAGTATCCCCTCGCTCTGCATTTTTCATGTTTTTCTGTGATTAAACACGGCATAACTCAATTTGATTTTTTGACGTGAGCAGAGAGATCAGCAGATACGGTATAACATGAGGCTTCAATACCCACAGCAACAACAGCAGCAGCAGCAGCAGCAACAACAACAACAACCCACAAATCCGCGGCAGGTATGGTCGCCTAGTAATCCGAGGACTCTAAGCGTCCAGCAACAGAACCCAATGCTCAACGCCCAGTTGTCTGTAAGTAGTGCGCTAGCGCTAAGAAAATTCTTAATGTGTAAAGGCCGATGAGTACAATTTATTTCTGCAGTTTTTATGGGCAAACCAAGTTCAGGTGATGATGATATTATAATATTTTACGAAGGGCGCTTTTTCCTCCCGTCCGTCACCGTCCTCCGCTGGACAACAACAGTTCCAGAGATTAGATGAACAGCAGCAACAGAATTTTTTTCGACCCACACGACCTCAGCAGCCGCAGCCACCCCAGCAACAAGGTAAATAACAAAAATTCTGTAGTCTCATTTGTAAAACGTAGACTGGTCAGGTGATGGCGTGAAACGAAATTGACGTCAAACCACCGAGACATGCATAGTTTAGCCAAAACAGCAATGAAACGCGCGTAACCTTTGTCGATTAATATTAATTAATAGGGGAAGAATAAGTTTGGTGAAGTATGAACAGCCTTAAGTGTCCACAGAATTCATACAGGTTTAGGCTGTTTCGCGTAACTCAATTAATGCAGTTCAAGTTGCCATTTTTAGAACGTTACTGAACACATTGGTGCTGTTAATACTAGAACTGAAATTAATTACATAATTCGATTGTTACTGACTTCTGACTGGTTTATGATTATTGTGATTTAATGCTAAAAGAATGACGCGTGAATTCAAGGTCAAAGGACGACATTGAAACACATTCAAACAAAGTACACGTTTGAAAACACAAGACACCGACACAGATACCGAGATACCCGATAACGCAGCCTTAATGGAAAGCCAGGTTTTTTAGATTCGGTGTGTTTTTATTGGGTGAAATCAGTAAGAGTTGCCTAAGCGTTGCCTAAGGTTTCAGACCTGAGTGAGGGGCTTGGCGTATTATGAAACGCTCAGCTCAGATTCGGGCGATTTGATTTATCGTTTTTCAACTCTGCAATGTACTGTAGCAGTCTTCTGTATATCTCATTGAAACATTTTTGGAGCTCTGTTGAACTTTTATACCTTTTCAAGCTAGTTCAAGTCGAACACTATCATTATCATTCATTTGTAGATGAAATAATATTTCTTATTGTTCATTGAATTTCACTGACACTACTAAATTGTTGTTTGGCAATCTAGTAGATGATTGATGAATTAGTAAGTGGAATACTCAATTTTATTCTTAAATTAAACTCTCAGAAGAATCATTTTTGTACTCACAACGGAAAGTGAATATGTAAAGTAGTTTTAAAGGGTGTATTTAGGATTGAAATCTGGCGTCTGGGGGGCACCAGATTTCAACAACAACAAGGCACAAAAGTTATGATTTATAATTATTAGCGACAACTAGGCAAAAAGCCCGTGTTCCGCACGGCGCTCTTACCCAAAACAGGGGAAAGATAACTTACTAGTGCGAACAACAAACGAAATGATCCTACAGCAATAGATATTATTGCTAGAATTAAAATGGTTCGTAAATAATTAAAAAGAAAGTGTAAAAGTATTTTTTGCACTTTTTCTAAATTCCTTTCATTTTCCAAATCCTCAAATCTGTCAGGCTACAAAAGTGGAGCAATTTATTAAATTCGCTTGATATACGATATACTTACATTTCAAAATAATTTTTTTATCAATTCCATTAACCTTGTGATACTTCTCAAAAACTCACAAATACAAATTTTTCTTATTTCCTTTAATCTCACGATACTTTACAACAGTACAAAATTTTCTCAATTAGTAATTCCTGACACTTTTAGCTTTTATTAAAAACGCAGAAGTTTGGCAATTCCTTCAATCTCTTTAAGCTTTAAAAATACTATTGTTTTGTGTTGTATTTCGGCCCAGCATCAATAGGAGAAACTGTGGATTTATGCTTCCGTAAAGATGGACGAGTTTAATTTACTAACAGTTCCACACAATACCCCATGTTACTATACAATACCCCGTGTATTAATAGCGATTACTTTTGATTTTGGTACTTTCGACCAACGACTCAATATTTTATTGGCGACAATTGATTTGACTAATTCGTGCTAGTGCTACATAATATGCCATTTTATTATGCTACATGCTACATATGATCAGATTTATGCTACGAAACTATTTGTTTAAGCTACAAATTAAATATTAAATACCAGCCAAATAGTCCCCAGCGCATTGATAGACTTTTCAATTTTCCACTCAATTGTCCCACTCAAATACGTTTAAAAACAGACACAGTTAGTTTATTAAGTAGCATAAGTTACTTTATAACATTGGTCTCTACCGTTGGTCCGTCCGTGACCGTTATAACTCACAAACGGATGAACACATATCGTTCAAACTTCTCATACGTGATCTCTGGGCCACAACAAAGATTCAGTTAGAAAATGGAGTCAATCGGTGACATTAGAAGTTTAGTAGCGAAAGCTACTTTATAGGTACGTTCTGTCTGTCCGTCTGTGCATCATGCAATGCGATATCTCGATTACGAATCAACTGAATTCGTTCAAAGTTTGTCAAAACAGTTGATACCAACAATATACAACTCCTTTCACAACAGCATTTACTAAATTAGTTGACAACTCAACAGTAAACAACTGTTAATTAGTATTAGTAATTGTGTATCTTACGCTACTTTATTACATCCGTTTTGAATGGTTTATTTTTAAATGTGACTAAATCTGTCATTCAAAAAAAGAGAAAAGAGCGTCTGTGGAGCTCTATATTATCGTGATTATACAAATTATACAATAGTCGTTCATACCTCGTCACCTAGTCACCCCGTTACGTGTCCCGATGGTGTGTTATAGGTAGGGGGTTGCCGGTGGTGTGTTTTCAAGTTTCAAAACACACCACCAGAATACAAAATCCAAAGGTCGACAAGCTCATGAGCTTGAACGTTCGCTCAGCTCAATCACTCATGAAAATGAGCGAGCGATCGAGCGATTGCAAATATCCGCCATGATTAAGTGAGTGATGTTCAAGTCATATGGAGTGAGCGGAGAGATTGAGCGATAAACTCATCATAAGATCAGCTCACTTGCTGTTACAGGTAGTTGTGCAGGGTAATTGCTTATGAGCATGCTCCATTTGGGGTTTTACTACATTATAGATAGGTATAAATGTAATTCAAAATGAGAATCACGATATTTGCTCCATGTTTGATCTTCATAAAGAAATACCAGCAAATAGCACTTTGATTTTTATGGCGTATTAATATCTGTACCGTATGCGAGTTGTTTGATCTGAACGATTGAGTAGTTTGAGAAATACATGAGCGATTGAGTGGCTTTTCATAATCGCTCACTGAAGTGTGAGTGAGCGGGACTTGGGGGACTCAATCACTGGTTAAGAACGAGCGATTGTCATGAGCTGGTCGACCTCCGACAAAATCCAATATTAGCCCTTTGTAAACACACCACCGGATGACAAAAACCAGTATTAATGCCCCTTGGGTTGGTACATACAAACGTACCCCCGAACGCCCCGAAGGGGGCGGGGCACATTAAGTCACATTCAGGTGGTGCGTTCGCCAACGGCTCCGGTGGTGTGTCGCCGCCAGTCGGGGTGACTGACTGACGAGGTATGGTCGTCGTGACGTGGTGGCGTGTATTATATGCCAAAACTAAACCATTTATTTCTTTACCATTTACCTATTTCGTTGTCGGCGTTGTGTCATTGTGGTTTGTATTGCAGTAGAACACAGACTGTTGCCGTATTTCGCATCAGCCAAAATATATTTGCTATGAAAGTAATTTCATATTGGCACATATAATTAATGTTTGGTTGGACGCATGTTTAACCTTTTTCCATAATAAAATTTGACGTATTAATTTGTTGTAATAATTTTTGATATAAATGCTTTTAGCTTCAAATTCTGTTTCAAAACAGTGACGAGAAAAACAATTTATGAGGATCAGTTAGATGTGAATGTAAGTGGCACAGTGAAAGTCCGATTTATAGTAATAAATCCTTTTCTTCTTTCTCCTGTAATAATTTATATGGGGTAACCCGCAAGGAACCACTGACTATTCATTATCTATGGGTCGTCCGTTTAACGCGCAACGGTGATATAAAAGCTGCCCACCCCCGCATTGAATTTGTAAATAATTGCAACTGTCTGGGGCGTTCCATCGATATTGTCTGCAGCAAGATGCATGTATATGTAGCCTAAGTAAAGTATGAAATAATGACTGACTTTTATTTTGGGGACGCTCATAAACATAGGTACCTATTTACCTATACCTTCGAAAATCGGTTACGGTTACCTATGCAAATGGACGTCCGAGTTTTTTACACAACCCTTAAGCTCAGATTGAATTGACTGACGTACAACAACATACTACTTATGCTGCATATACCTAACTGGGAAGGGAATAATTGACCGATAAAAATTGAGATGAGGGCTGCTCAAAAAAAATCCGACCTGCGTCAAATATTATTGTGTACCCTTACCCGGTAGGGGGTTACGGATTATTGGCGGATTTTAAAACTCCTTATTGTTAATTTTAATTAC
>JABASD010002223.1:0-29037 GCA_019776165.1 Pogonognathellus flavescens
CAGTGTTTAGATTGGTTATGTTACCGGGTTGGTAATGCGTCCGGGTGGGTAGGAGTCGGTTACCCGCTACTGCAGCATTTTCTGACAAATTTTCAGAAGGGATTTTCAGTGGATTAATCAGTTGAGGCCTTGCATGTTGATTGCATGTGATATTGAGTAGGAGTAATGAAAACTGCTGGGCAATTCAGTGGAACATTCTTTTGGGCTTATTATGGCCGGGAGGTTACGCTATTAGAACAAATACATTTATTTGCATTGGTTTGTTAGTTACCAATAATCCGGAAACAAGACTCACATTCCCTTGCTAATCCTAGTCACATAACATACTGTAGCTTGTTCTGTGAATTCAACAGACGTCCATGCAACGATCGCATGTATCATGCATGCTTATTTCCCATGCAGTTATTTCATGTTTTCGTTTGTTTAGGAAGTTATCTGGTACTTATACACAGTAATGTACAAAGATGAAAACGCTCTAATACATTTGCTTTTATAATTTTGCACAAATCTGTTTCCTATCTGTGGACGAGGCTTGTGATACTTACGGCTTTCTCCGTCTGTTAAATCGTGCTCCAGTGGAATTCATAATGAAATGAATGATAATGAAAAGCCATAGAGAAATAAATATATAAGCGCATTTTCTGCGTCCATTTAATCAAAAACGGATCATGAATGTTTGCCTGCTTTCCCTACTCTCCTGTTTGCTTCATAAACTGTTTACATTTGATATCTACCAAATAATGGCGTATGGAAACTTATTACATGTAACTGATGTAACTCTAATTCCAAGAAATAATTTGCAATCAGATGAAATGCAACACTGTGGAAGGATCGGAATGATTCTATAGTGATTGGGAATTAGGAACGATGTGCTGTTCAAGTAGGTACTCATAGAATCATATTTGAATTTACATTTCTGTTTACCTTTGAACAAGTCTAATTTTAATAACGAGTTCCATCACAACATTTTTATTAGGTATGAATTATAAAGTCCATATTATATAAGTATTTGATGACATGATAGATAACAAAGCACTGCCTACAGACAACAGCAAAGCTTTCTTATATTTTTCGTCTGAGTGATCTTGCTTTGTTTACATCAACTCAAATGGAAAAAGTTTCCGTGCTTCTAGCCAGAAAAGCATAACATGCATTGCCAAGAAAATATAAAAATGAGAGTACACTTTATTATATGCAAATTGCAACACAAAAAAGGTGCAAACTGCAGTAGAGTGGCAGGTGGCAAACAAAATTTACATTTCAACACCCTACATGCAAATGCTATTAGTGACATCCTGACATCCGCACTACTGCGTTGTGCAACTTTCATATGCATGAAGGCTCACAGAGCTAATGGGAGCCTATAATGATTGGCAGTAAATAAGACGCCGATATTTGGGCGATATATACAGAATGATGCAGAGACAGATACAGATAAAGAACTGTATTAAGTAGCTTGTATAGATTTCGCCACTTAATAATAGTTGATAGTTGCGAGAATGGTGTAGTGGTAATTGCATAGTTGCATTTCAGTTATTATTCTCTGGTGGTGTGTTCTCTGCGTAGTCTCTTGTGGCTTGTGCGAGGAGAGGGAAATGGATTTGACAAACAAAGACGAACAAGCAAAAGCACATTCAGGTTATTCAAGTCATTAAGTTTTCTGTCAACCTCTGTTTGATCTTTGTCGTCCTTAGTGCAACCAAGACTTCCAGATTTATTTATTCCTCTGTTCAATCCCCACTTTCCA
Organism: Pogonognathellus flavescens; assembly: GCA_019776165.1. Classification (NCBI taxonomy): domain Eukaryota; kingdom Metazoa; phylum Arthropoda; class Collembola; order Entomobryomorpha; family Tomoceridae; genus Pogonognathellus; species Pogonognathellus flavescens. The sequence goes on from JABASD010002223.1 coordinate 1,748, forward strand.
CGCAACAGCAATTGTCTCTGCTAACACAAGACCCTGCAAAATACTTCTCTGTATCCATTTGTGATTAATTAATTAAGTATATCCGTTCTGCTGCAACTTCTGTTTCTCCACACACTCCAAAAGGCACACAGCTAACTCGGAGGCCTCTACACGCCCACAGCCCCATCCACTAAACTAATGAAATGAATTTGTGTGCAGTGTGGTCGTCTAGTTAATACTCTACTAATAACTCTCAAACAGATATTCCTGTGTGTACCATACCTACTTCTGCAAATAGGTATCTATTTAATACTCCTTCACGGAATCTACGATGCACCCAATGAAGAGTATCTCCAATTACCTAACTCTGTCTTCTGTATTAAAACCTCTTTCAATTAAAAACAAAAGCTTTACCTTTCATCTTATTCATTCTCAGCATAAACCTAAACCCAATCAACATCCCATTCAGAATTCCACTTTTAACTTCATTCCTTTCCAAAAATTCTAACTTCATGTTCACTTCTCATTTTCTACTGGCAATCTCTTAACCTTTGAGACGGTTAATATCAATTTGCTTTTAATCATTTATAGGCTATAGGTAATAAGATGTTCTTGTATCTGTAGTAAAGGCGAAATATTAAAGATCTTGGAATCCTATAATGTCCTTTCGCAGACGAATTCAGGATAGCTGATAGTAAGACTATCTTTAATGTTAGTTGTTGTTGAACCATCAAGCTAGGTCCGCTAAGAAACCATCACAAACTGAAACATCTTTCAATTAATTTCAGTTTTCCCTCCAGATCTTTCTAATGCTTTACTTTCATAATATATTACGTAGTACATTTTTACGCTTTCGTTTTGTTGAGAAAGAATATTTGTGTAGATGTAAGTTTTAATCAATTGTTTATTAAGTTCGGTTAAGGTTAATTAGTGGAACATATTCGTTGAGGTTAATCTAAGTCTGCATAATTTTACAGTTTATGTGCTTTGGAACATGAAATAAATCCCGTGTCATGTTACGCTGTGCGTAGATATGTTGAGAAAATGATTATAGCTCTTTCAGTGGTTTTCGTATATCTGTTTTTGTAATTAAGCTTTAATTTGACAGTACCTGGATGAGTTTATATAAATTATCTATAGGTATAATAAAATATTATCATCTCACACATTCAATTGAAATTATAGAAGTACTGCGCAGTAAGGAAACATTCGATGCCATCCTCAGATTTCCAAAGCCCTTGAAATTCTACTACTGTAGTTGGTATATACAAGCACAAATAGTTTCCTGTAGCAGCTAATTAAAACTGCAAGAGATAAAAGGGAGCCTTGTGCTTGTGTTTTCAACTATTTTAATTTAATACATGAGAATGCGTGGAAAGAGACTCTGGGATTTTTTCACAACAGGCAAAACGAACATGGAGCAGAAACTTCATATTTTAAATGACTTTAATGAAGCAGAATACTACTGTGTGCTCTCTGTATGAAAAGTACTTAGTCAGATAATACGGGGAATGAAGATTTTATTATAAGTATTGATATTGCGAGTGGAGAGAGGAGCCTAGCCTGGGCAGATGAGGAGATGTACGTAAAATGCCTAAGCGGAGGATTTGATAGGAGTTGGCTGGTGGAGTGTAATAGAATTCCTCGACGTGACTGGAGCGAGTGATGGAATTTTATTCATCTACTTGGTTCTGATGTGGAAAACTTTGTTGGCATATTTTGCTAGAAACGACATGAATATTCATTTTAATGAAGTATCTTTACTTTTAGCTCTCTTCCTACTTCCACTCGCTGATTATCATTAAAACCATTTTTAAATCACGTCTGCCCTCCCTGATTAAAACAAACCTATGCTGCAAATGAGTTTATAGTCATTCACTGCCTAAACTACAAACATTATTACCAACTCTAAACTCCCTGCCTTCCCTAGTACCTCGCCATACACAAGGTTTATACTAGACTAATGCACATCAGTCCACCATACCACACTTGAAACGCTTAGCATGATCCATAAGAATCTAAAATACTAATTAATAAAAGAATAAATCAAACCGAGTGTTTAATTTCTATCTTCAGACTTCCAATTAACATTTAGCTCATTTTCTCATTTTCAAGTCAAATGAGTCCAATTATGAATTAGTAGAGTTGTCAAGAACATGGCAGTTTAAGCTCTTTTGGAGGTGTAAGAAATGTTGGCGCGAGATTTTATGATTGCATAATAAATTATCTCAAATTATTTATCGCACAGTTAATTTAGTTGAAGTTATGCAAGCTGGTTAAGTGTTAAAGGAGGAAGTGTCAGGAGAATTGATGAGTAAAGGGTGCAGTTTTAGTTGATGAATGCAGAGCTATCCAATGCTTCGCTTCAATCACACACGTTCGGTAGGTATTAGCTATTAGTGAGTCAGACACATCCAACTTTTGCTTTGTGTGCGATTATAATGGTATATGTTCGTCTCTTTCGTAATCCCAGATCCTTCAGTGCTTTTGTCCTGACATTTGGAGAATTTGGACTCTTCATCCAATATATTTCCTTTTAGCCGATACAATGTAGCAAAGTTGGTTGAGAAGAGCTACGGAGTTGACATTTTGTCAATAGAAAAAATACAAAGCACTTTGAATGGAGATGATTGTTCGATAGTTGGAGTATGTACTTATTTTTATTAGTATCTCCTGAATTCCCTTAAGAATTGTAGCAATGCTTTCAAACGAATGTTCTCAAAAGTTGATTGGAGGAGTGGAGTACAGACGAGTCACTAAAAGACAAGTGGAATCAAACCAGCTGGGTGAAAAGACTAAAAGAAGCATAGGGTGAAAATTTATAGACCCTGGTAACGCAAAACTAGTGTAGAAAACTGTAACCATTTCCTATTACACATTTTTAAGTATACGCTTTCATTTACTCACATGTTCAAATTGAAGGACTCCCAGCAGCCTCTTTTCGTTCCAATCACACAATATGGAAAGAAACGAGGATATCATTCATAGGAAGGAAAACTAAAAACACTCATTTTTGATTATATAAGGCAATAATATTCTAGTATAGGTAGGTATGCATTTATAAGGAAGTACTAGATGATGTGCGTGAACTCGAAAATTCAGTGTGTAAAACACAAAGAAGCAAGACATCATTACTTCTGCAAGTTCCGTTTTACGTGTCTAAAGTCTAAAAAAGTATTTGACTGTTGCTTTACTTAAAAGTACACATATAGGGATAGTATATGATATAATTTATAAAGTAGAAATATTTAATAATAATAATCTTTCTGGGAAAGTGAATTTTATTTTAATATGCCCTTGCTCTTGCCATTACAAAGTGATATTGTGCTCTGAGGAGCCTTTATAGTTGCACACTTACATGTTGGTGCTGCATGTTTTAAGGTCACACTCTTCTCAACAGCGTGTCATTTAATCCACACTATCAAGAAAACGTCCTTGTGAGAGAAAGTTCAAGAACTCTTTGCCCCAGCGAATAATTTGCCAAATTCAAGAACATTCGGAACATCCTCACATTCGCTTCAATGGCATGCACGTTACAAAACTCAACTTTTCTAGAATACTTCAACATTCAGTCTATTACAGCTACACGAACAATAATTACAACCACCCACTTTACAAACTACGACTACTGCGTACCTAACACACATTTTGTCTCGTTCCTCACAATTCCATAAACAGGTAACACTTGTCTTTATGTCAGTGTAATGAATGTCAATGAATATTATCTGAGTTGCATCGCATGGATAGATTCGTCCATCCACATGCGAATAACTCACAGACCTCATAAAGATGCATGCAAAGGAATATTAAAACTGTAACAACCTTGGCTTGGATACTTACATTAACCATCAACCCATTGAGTAAGAGTCAAATATTGTTTTGTGGTTGTTAAATTTGAAGCACAAATAATGTTCTGTTCACCTGACCACAACTGACGTATTAATGTAGTCAACTTGGTTTAATAATAATGGAAAGTAGTAATTAGAACTATTGTTGGGAAGATTGTAGACAGCCTTTCATGAGAAATCTCAGTGATGCCAGGAAGTATCATTTGAAGTGGCTACCTACAAACAGAATAAATTGTTGACGCTCATCCCACAAAGTAAGCGCATCATTACTTCGACTTAAGTATTTATCACCACCTCCCGTAAACAGAGTTATTTACGAAATACGGCACATTTCTCAGACCTAAAGTACACGAACAAACTTTGCTCCTACATATTTCAAGATTAAAAATGTTTACATGCCTTGGTATTGTAGATATCTGCAGATGTAAAAGGTTGTTTGTGTGTAAAGACCAGTAAATGTCCTTCTTATGTAAACTCATACCCACACAACACCGCTAATTAAGTTAGCATATTTCATGCCCACAGATTCCATCTCCTCTTTGCAATAATTGCACACACACCTGTGGTATTACTTGCGTTGTGTAATATTCCATTATTAATCAATACTGCCATTTAGTTGGAAATTGAAAATTATTCGCGCAATTACCAACAAAGCATTCAACCTAAGGAAGATAATTTTTTAATCAACCCTTCTCTTTGCAGGTAAAGCTTTTGTAGTGATTGTGCTTGAAAATATTTTATTAAACGCAAATTGCCCTCTTGTGCCTGCACATTCATTTGTGTATACGGACCATTGAGGCTTTGCTACTTTCTATGGCAGTTGCACAATGAACAGCAATTATGTCTTGTTAGTTGCATAATTACATTGTTAGTGTAGAACACAAATGCCTATAGCATACAAACACGAAGTAAAAGTGTTCACAATTACCATTCGGTTTTTTATTGGAGTACTATTATTGTTGCACTTAACGGGAAGTGTAATAATAATAAGAGGAAAGTTGTTTTGTTCTTTGCATAAGACTCCTTCTCTCTCAACTCCTTTTGAGTTTAAAGTACAATTATAAATTATTTATTCAGGGAAGTGTAGCCACAGTACACAGGTTAACGTAAAGTTTACTTATGTAACTTTGAGAATGTTGTTGGAAGTTAATGCTCGCCTCCACCTGAACAGAATTCACTCGACTATTCCTAAGAAAGACGCGTGCCGTGGGAAAAGGAGCAGTTCACGGGAAATTCGTACACAGAAAACAAATTAGTTGTAAGTCAAGTCGTCTAACGAACAAAAGGCTTTGACTACCAAGATTCTGCTGTGTGTGGTGTGGTATGAGGCTGTAACCACTTCATAACAAAATGATAAGCACTTCAGACGTCTCATAGCATAGCTGCAACCGTATATACTGCAGTTGATCAAACACAGTTGCTTATAACTTATAATGCGGAGACATAATAATATAAACGATAATATTATTTGCGAGAGCACTTGACTGCCCAGGCCCATTCGTGTAAAGAGTTGATTGTTGTAGTACGTAGGAAACCATAGAAAGCTTAGCTCTTTTACATTGAAGCTAATAAAGGTATGCAAGTGATTTAATATAGCATATACCTACACACTACACACATTTGTACAACATAAAATTCTTGACGTAGCACAGTGGCTGTGCACTTTGTGTACTACCTGGCTATGAGAGATAGTGAGAAGTGTCTGTTTGTAAAGCTGGGGATTGCAGTGGATGGTTGATAGTTAGGGAGAATATTAGTAGCAATATTATGTTGTTAACGTATAGAATGTTTTGCAAATAAAATTGGTGTGGCTGACGGAGAGTGTGGTGGTGGTTCGGTATGTTTTGGTGGAAGAAGATTGTGACGGTGGGAAGGTATAGGTGGAGAGTGTACATAAAAATTCCGCAGGGTTCCTTACCCCCTTCCGACAATCAGCCGTAAAGCATCTAAATTCCCTTCAAAGGCTGCCCATAAAGTTGGCGTCATTCCATCTTCATCCCGGGTATTCAAGTCTTTTCTTGTGGCTTCCTTTAAAGCATCTAAGTAGCCGTCCCGGGCAGCTCTGTGAGTATCAAAAACAAAATCAATAGTCACATTAAGAACACACGTAGATAAACTACTCAGCCATCAAACCAAAACAATATCAACACAAATGCCCGTCTTTCTCATACCACAATACGCATCATTCCATCCTTTCATCGTTACCATAAATTGTCTCACTCGCCCATATGCCCTTAAATACACATTCCATTCCCTACATGCACCACATACCTAACTACGGCACTTCCAGTATACAGTACTTAGAATGTGCACATAGAACTCTATAGCTGTGCTGTTTCTTTACAAGTCCACAATTGACTTGCTGATCCAAATTACTAATACAAAAAGTAAACACATTATGTATCAGCACATGTGATGAAACCCCGCTTTGTGGCATACACTCCGTTTAATCTTAGGACATTGAGAGACTTGATAAGTTGGGAGATGAAAGGAGAAAATTCTTAAGGCAGTCTTTCTCAACCTTCCGCTATCTGCAACTCAAAGCATTTTTCATTTTTTTATGTGAATAATGAAATGGTTAAGAAGTGAATGTAATTCCTCATAACATTATTGAGTCCCTAGCCGCGAATAAATATTCAGCTCATTCTGAATGATACCAAATGTCTGCACATTAAAATTTGAATATTTTAATGTTTCAAGGTCCCAAGGGTCATTATATTCCCAACCCGAGTGTCTTATTTTTGAATAAAGTACACTGCGTTGCATACCTCAAACACATAATACTCCCGAGTATCAAATGTTCTCGGAATTTGATGTACCGCAGGGTTGGAACTTCGCCCTGCAACTTGCATAAGTAGTGTGCACTAACGATAACGAGTATAAAAAACTGCTGGATAAACTGGACCTTTCCTACTCCGAATTTATTTAACCTACTAAGTAATTCCGGGTGATTACTTACAATGGAAGCATTTGACTCTTAACGATATATTCGGTGGGTCGTTCATACATTATGATAGTCGCTCGTTTGTTTCATTTCATTACATTTCCTCACATTCATTTCATTAACATCGTATCGCACTGAACAGGCACACACAGACAATGAGACGGACACACTGAGACTCAGAGGCACAAGATGGTTCTAATATGCATCAATAACCTTTAAGCGTAAGGATTAAGAATAAATCTGAAGCATTATTGCTCTTGCCATTTCCAAAGTCAAGTTTGGCATTTGCGGTGTGTTGTGTGCGGTGGTTGACTCAGTGCGAAGGTTCTGAGCGGTGATTTACTTTGCTATTTGCCATTTACAAGTGGCCTGCAATGCTACGGCTGTATACATATGTAAAGATTAGCAGAGATGTGAAGTGGTCGGTTTGCAGGGAGAGAGAGATAGAGAGAATAAAGAAGGCTTAGGTATTTTGTATTTTACTGGGACCACACCGTTAGTGAATTTCGGAGGAGCTTAACTGGGAACGGGAGGGAGGGAGAGACAGACAATGATACGATGCAGCTCTGTGCGTTGGGAGATGGGAGATGTGTTCTAATAAAGAGTCTGAAATGATGGTCATTAGAAGGGAACTAATGGCTCTGCTAATGGCCATGCAAACTGGCGACCCATTTCCGAAATTAGCTCATAAAAATAATCACAATGCACTTCTTGCATCACTCACTTCCCGTCCCAATGCTCTAGAAGAACTATTACAGCTATAAAAGACCTTCATTCTTCTCCTTGTCTTGACTCATTACCTCGGGATTTCCTTTGGATGTCCCAATTATTTACTAAAACGCTTAAACGTCTTATCTCAGTCATTTTCATTTCCCTACCATTTTATATGCAAACCATTTTAATAACTAATTGTATTTTAATTAGTAGAAGCGAAACTGCTTTGTAGGAATGGCTTATGTTATGTCTGTGTATGTCTATCTATTGGCGCTAAAACCGCTATCTGTTCATAATATTCACCTTCGACTTTTTTCAGTTGTGGGTGATCAAAATTGTAGTCTTGGGGTAATTTTTTCTCAACTGAGCTGGTTTTGTAGATGCTTTCTTAAAACTTTTTTTTAAATCGTGGTGCATATAAAAAATAATTGCAAAATTAGGTTTAAGTGGGGTGGGTTATACAAAAATGTCGTTCCATGCCTAAATATTGATTGGACTACTAAAGCTCGCTATGCTCGCTCTCATTGTCTAAAGCTGAATTGAATTTATGTTTAACCAGTATGTTTTTTGAAACTGTAAAATTGATATTGCAATTAAAATAATTTTTCGGATATTAACTTATCTTCTTTACTGTCTAATAATGTCTAATAATGTCTAATAATATTAAGCGTTTACAAATGGTTTATTATTATTATGGCTATGAATATTTATTATTCGATTCTATTGAATCCTGTCCTGGACCGGTAATTATTAATTATCGTCTCACCAAGCTGAAGTTTATTACGCAGAGTTTATTTGTGTTAGATATGTACCTTTTGCATCTATGTATCTACAGTTCACCGTTTGCATAATTATTTACGGATACTTACGACGGAAATAATACAAATATATCCAAAAACGGCTATTTTTATTAACATTATTAGCATTTTTATTTGCAAAAGGAGGAGACACAGACAGTATGTTTATTGCATGAAACTACGATGACTCTATTTGAGGAGAGCATGTCTGATGACTGAAGGTTTGAGTTGTGTAGTTTTGCAATTTACAGTGACAAATGGAGAAGACAATTATTAGGAGAATAAATAAGGATGTTTGGATTACGTTAGTTTAGTGGTTAACATTAGTAAAAGATTATTTCCCATTGAATCCTCTGGAGAAAGGAAAGTTGAGTGCTGGGAGCGAATTGGCATAATAATAATATTATAAGCCAACAAGTTGTTTAAAAGTTTACAAGGAAAAGTGTGTAAGCTGTGTGAATTGAGGTTTAAATCCTGTCTGTTCGTATTTCCCAATGCAGATTTCTGTGAATTTTAAGCAAAGTCAATTTCCAGGCAGTCTAGTTACGAGCGAAGTGAACAACGTGAGCATGAAAGAAGATTAATTAGGAAAGTCTTTCAGGATAAACAGTCTGTAATTCTGAATACACAGAAGACAGAAGATATAAGGAGGACAGGAGCAGTTCTGTATTCTTTAGTTGTGGCAGCTAATTCCTCGGCATATAAATCTCTACTTGAAATATCTTCTTGTCACATAGACTAAAATGTAATCATACAAAAGCTTCTCTCTTATTCCTACTTACCATTACACAAACTTAAACAGACAAATTTCCCTTATGAATTTTCTTGTTAATTACTTTCAGTAATGACTTCTTTCCTTCTATACATCCATTACGTATATCATCCAACTACAAACATAACACTCGCAATTGGCTCAGCACCAGTTTTGTCTTGCCCAACTATTGCAACTAAATCAAAATCATCATTTACATTTCTGCATTTACACTTGGCACAAGCAGCAGCGAAACCACTACCAATAAACCTACAACTAAAATACTTTCAACATTTTATTCATTATGTCGCAACAAAATTATTCCTAAACCATCCAAACTTTTTGAATATATGGAATTTCCTATTATGCATTTTATGGACCTGCCGTAAATAAAATAGTTTTCCCAGTATAATGTTTTAATTAAGATTTAAAATAAAATACGTGTATTTGTTTCTGCAACCTATCAACCTGGAGAGAAGAAACAATATTCTCTTGCCTTAAGCCGCAATATAAACACTAAAAGCAAGGGAAATCAGCAGTTGTTCTCATTCACAAGTTGTACAGCAATAATGCATATAAAGGCAGCAATGCCATGTAAGTACGTTAGTTATAGTAAGAAATGACTAGCATTAATTTGCACATAGTAGCCGAAGCTACTTAAGAAGGGTGCCTATGTCTGTCCGTCCGTCTGAGACCATCATAACTCACGAACGAATTAACATAATTCGTTCAAACTTCCCATATTATGTGAATATGTGTGTGATGTGATCCCTGATGAAAGGTTAAGTTGGAAAATTGGATCAATCGGTGATATTCAATATTTAGTCACTTAATTTCTGTTTGTCTGTCTATCGTGTCATTCGAGTCGACTATTGCAGTCCGAGCGAGGTAGTCTCAAGTCTACATCGCTTTTGATCGTCTAGGCCCGTGCCTTGTGTATTTGGTGGAAAAAGAATAACTCCAGGACTTTTCCAAAGTAAAGTATGGGAGGAGCAGCAGCCAACATTATTATAATTTTGGCTTCTGCTCTATTTACCATGTTTAAATTACTGCCTTCGTCATGATTGTAGTAGAGATAGTCTAGATCAGGTATGCTAACATAATAGTTAGCATAAGTCAGTTTTCCTGGTAAGAGAATTCAGTGGAATTCGAAATATTATCTCTATTGTATAGAAAAACAATAATTAAACTAAACCAACATGCCCTTGCAACATCATACAGCTACGGAGTGATAGGATTGCTGAGGTTGAAAATAACGTAATAATGGGGAAACGCAAGGAAAAGTTGTGGAGGACAAATGCACACGTAAAAGTGCAAGAGGCTCTGGCTTGAGCAGTCTTATGATATTTCGATCAATGACATTTTCATAAACTTCCATTAAAACATACAATACACACATCGTGTCTGGTCGTGTCATTCGATATCCCGACAACGAGTCAACTTAATTAGTTCAATCTTTGTCAAAACAGTTGTCAACAACAATTGGCCATTCAGTTGATAACTGTTAGGTAACATTGGTAATTATTGTCAATCTTCCGTTACTTTAGTACATCCATTTTACAGTGGTTTAATTAAACTTTAATTTGAGTTTAAATGTGACAAATGTAAATATGATAGCTTTATTTGTAGGTGGAGTTGTGTTGCCTGTGTGCATATGCAACAGCAATGTATGAAGAGCAGCGATTGTTATCTGTATGATAAACAGCTAATAAACTCAATACACACATTATAATACTCGCAGAAACCAGAGCAAATGAAGCTTTGTGCAAGCTGAGAGAAATCTGACAAAGAATGTATCAACCCGTTATGTAAATTGTTCGTGATTCTTTATTCTCTCCATATTCGAGAGTTTTTGTCACTTAGTCGCATTTTCATTATCGTTTTACTACAACTATTACATTCACAAATGCCCCGACATACTTACTTTTATCATCACACATACATTTTGTACAATAATGGCTTTGCATATTATCATCGTCATTTTGCAGCACATGTGAGTCAATATGAGTTTACCTACCAAGTTCCCACGTTTTATTCCTGCAACACTAAAGATATGTGGAAAGAGAGAGAGACATTTAGATTCTGAGCTACATCTGTATCTCTATCACCCTACTCCCTTCGTTTTCACATGAGACCTTTCATTAAACGCATGTAAATCATCATAAAGTGTACATGCAAGTGTATAAAATATGTAGGCTACTCCTATAGAGTTAAATATGCAGATTAAATACTTGCTGCAATATAGAATGTCAACTTTAAATTATTAATGTCTCATTCTTTTTCATAGCAAAGCTTCCAATCTCCAAGCTAATGTTCCTATGAATTCTATAGCGTTTAGTATATCACAGACAGTATGCAGATTTTTGGTACTTATGTAACAGGAAAGGTAGGTATATTGTAAAGACAGAAAATTCCTAACGAAACAATTCGATTTTGGTTACTATGAATAATAGTGTAATAATATTAGCAGTGGTAGCTTTAGTACAAGGTTGTAGAAGTGGTTGGATTGGAGGTTCGTATAAAACTGGATGGAAAGAATGCGCTAAGTTTGATTAAGAGTTTAGTTCTCATAAAATATTATGATTATTATTAAAGCAGTGAATGAATTAAACAAAGGAGGAGGAAACAGCTATCGGTCGGAGCAAAAAACAGTTTCCACGCTTGACTGCATAAAGATAATCGCATTCATACATTCACAAAAGTCTTTCACTGCATCTTCTCTCAGGCAAAGACCTGCGATGTTCATGACTTTAGCCAGGAATGCCTCCAACGTAATACTTGTCAAGATTCTTCCTTGCATTAATCTGTGTGACGTAGTTCCATAATATGGATACGCTGTGGATACAACATGCCCAACAACGCTTGTTATATCCCTGAAGTCACAATCAGACAATGAGCAGGTTCAATGTTTGCGAATTCCATAGACAAGAGATTTTACCACCGAAGTACCTACACATACTTCTGTATTTAAACCACTCGCTGCACTGCCATACACAAACAAAATAACTTGTACTTCTGTCTATTCAGTTCTGCAGCTCTGATGGCAGAGCATGATAGTCCATTTGTATCTTTTGTTTCGTAGCTGTAGCTATGTGTTTTGTTGTGGTCTTATTATGTCTTTCTTTTTCTGTCAATGAAATAATTCTTCCTGCAAAAAATTTCCGCACTAACCAAATCAAACTTGCAAAAAATCTTCTATGTGTGTGTGCTTTGTGTGCACACACAATCAACAAAACTGTATTCAACCAACAAACTGATAAAGGTACCTACATTGCACGTAACACATAACTCATAGAGGAAATAAAGGCATTCAGTACGTGAAATATCTCTTCTAGTCAAGCAATTTAATTCAGAATGCTTACAAGAAGCTAAAAAGCGGCGAAACAGAAATAATTTCTTAAGGGGTTCATAATAAGGTTGATCGAAAATTAGATTAGCGAATCAATACTACGAACACAAACGGTACGGGTAAGTATATTCCTTACAAGTGTTTTAAATAAATGTTTGTGTAGATAATGGAAATGTTTTTAAACGACAGGAATTGACATGGTTTGAAATGAAGAATGTATGGAGAGACGTGTATAGAAAGAGAGATTGAGTCGAAGGATAACGTATTGCGGGTGGATGTGCGCAAGAAGAGATAAGAAATGTGTTAGGGCGTTTGCACTAACAATTTACACTTTGTTATGTAGAAAGATGAGAGAGATTCGATGCACTGACTGACTTGGTCTTCTTCCTTTGAGACTTATCTTCTTTCAGTCTTCTTCTTTTCTAGATCCTATTCCTTCTACATCTACCTACTCCTTTGCTCCGTCTACTTCCACCACGCCATCCCCAATACCTACCTCCCCATATACATCTCGCCACTATTGCTTTTGTAAGCAAAGCTAAAGGAAGAAAAGAAGCGAGCAGTAAAGCGAACATCAGTGTAATTTTAAGAGGCAGCGTTGCGTGAGGAGATTTTGATGGCTGACGCTCCACTATTATATCATGACAATACATCAAGTGTCTGCAAAGGAAACCAAAAATCGCTTCAAGCGACACTTGTCCACCGTACCAACATCTTCGTGCTCAAAATTTACTCAGACATTCACTACGCACATACCATTCATGCAACAGTCCTCCCAGTCACAGTCATTGTCATCAACAATCACTTCCATTAATAATGCCAAATACAAACATAAAATCACCTCAACAATTCTAACTCATCCTTATCAGCTATAGACGATAGAACATTAACAAGTAAGTGCTAATAGTATTTTAGAGTATTTAATGGTCAGGAGTACTATGCTGTGTCTCCATGTAGTAGCTGCATTTGTGACCAATAATTGTCAAAAGAAGAGATAAAAGTGTGAAGTAAATGGATGATTGATAGAGTGATTAGTTGCTGGGTATATGAATGGCTTAGACTGAGGATTGTTCTGGAGAGTGTGAGATATGTATATGCAGGTAACGGTTTGAAGGTTATGTATTGTAGAAATGGACAATGAAATTGGTGCCATAAATAAGAGCAGGATGGAATATGATTTGGATTTTGACATGGAAAAAGTAGAAGGGGAAATGGGAGTTTGTCCAGGTTGAAGGTTAGGTAATCCGAGAGATAGAGATACAGTGAAGCAAAAAGTAGTAAATCATATCATAACATCGCATTATAACTCACTTGTGAAATCGATCCATTTTTCAGCAGCAACGAGAACCACTATCGTAATTCTATGTGTGCTCTTTCCCTGTTTTTCCTTCCGTTTGTGGAAGAAAGACTTTCTTGTGTTCCGGACTAAATCACTGACTGTGCTGGAGGGCAAGGCTACACAATCACACAGTCAGTTCTACTGGCACAATTTAAGACCACGCGAGAGCACTAACTACCTTTCCATTCCTTCTGATCGATATAATATTCGTAGTGGAGAAATGATGGATAGATGTTCAAGATTTTTTATTTGGATTGGAGATTGAAAAACGTGGGGTGTTTGTGTGTTGAGAATGTGGCAGTTGGTTTGGGTGGGGACGGCTGTTTGTGACTGTGCTTTGTCCCGAGGAATAAGGAGCAGAACTGTTGCAGTCAATACTGTAGTAAATTTGTGCACTTAGTGGGTTGAGTGGCACTACTGCGTGTTCCCTTGTGAGTTGTGTTACAACACACACCACACAGTGGTTCAGCGGGTAATAACGATGAAAGGAAGTAAGCGGATAAAACGCTTTTCCTCTTTATAGTTCGGCTGGAGGTCTCGTCTCATTCAGCAGCTCATGTCGTGCTTCATCTTCTCTCTTCCGTCCTTTGTAGTCTCCAGCAAAAAACCACAGCTGTGTCTACGTTGCGTAGGTAGCCAGTTTTCTGTTTTCACGACACGACGCACTTGAAGAATGTGACACAGTATATATCCCGTATAGACCGGACTCAATCAAGGCTGCCAACAAATAAGCAGAAAACGAAACAAAGTGGGAGATGTGCGGAGTCACTGCACTAAGCTAATGGTAGATTGATGATTTGACGACGAAGATACGCACAGGCTAGAAGGATGCTACTCTCATTACATTTACAAGAACACAGCTCGTTCACTTTTAATCACCACGGAAGAACTCTGCCAGAAAATCTTCTCCTCCGCAGACTACCTTCATTCAGTCTTCCTCCGATACTCTCCCAATTCTCCGTTCCAATTAATTTTCCAGATTTTGTCGGGCTTCTCCAATCTTGTGTGCGATTCTTTTGTTCTTCCTGAAACACAACAAACACAAGTAGTAATCTTTGAAAACCTTTCTTCAGTGTAATACGCTACACATTTTTCCTCCTCTCACTATTCTTCAATAAAACAATGCAGCCCTACTCACTTTTTACTTCTCCAAACAAACTTTCTTTCTTCGTACAACTTTTCCTGTGTTTCGTGTAATGCTATTCCTAACAGTACTCACACTTACAGATACTACCAATGCTGTGTCCGGAATTTCAAATATCTTCTCAAGGCAATCTGACTGCAGAAGAACTCTGTGCACGGATAATTCGATGTCCTTAATTATCTGGCACACAGTGTGAAAATAATAATTAGAAATCGGGAGAACTGTTGTAAGGACACACACGCCACACCTATCTTACACCTCAAGCTCCTTTTATGTTGTAGTCGCTACAAAATAATCAATGAGTAATTGCAATGCAAGTTCTCATCTCAGGTGCTTCGCTTGCCCCTGTCCCTTTGCCCTTAAATCGATTTGCCAACTGATTGCTATACCACTTTTACATTTGTAAAATGAAATGGTTCCTTATCTCAGTGAGATTCCAATGACGTGGCTTTTTACATTATGGAAAAGACAATGTCAACGCAATTCAAACAGAAACTACATAATCCAGAGATAATAGACGTGCACAATTATCTTTTCGCAATTTATATTATTATAGTATATTATATAATTGACAAAATTGTCTATACCAATTCATATGATGTCCATCCTCGCACAATCACTGATTATCATTGTATTACACTGATAAGATAATGGAAATTGAAATTCTGGACTGCATATCATGCAAAAAACAAAATTGTCATTTAATTCATCCTTCACATTCACATTGTCTAAGTATTAGTAATTGTAGTATGAGTGTATTGTGATAATAATGTGATAATGTGACAGGAGCAATTGTGTGGGAGATATTTGATTGGAGCAGAAGTACAGAGCAGTTGCATGGGTAAAATCAGCGTGAGTATGGAAAGCGGAGTTATATTTGCGTAGGATGACAGAGTGATCGTGGAAATCTCACAATGCTATCTGACAGACTGGCACAGCCATAATTTATATAGAGCGAAATATTCCACTGTTTCTATTTCTCTGGTGTTATAATTAACCTTGCAGAGTATTTACGTTGTTTGGTGGTTGAGAGGGCTGTGCTGGAGGACTGGGATGCAAATAGCTCACAGAGAGCAAAGAGATTAGAACAGGAACGACGGTTCACCTTGATTCGAATGGAGTGATATGATGGCGAATGAGAATTTAGGAGCAACAACGTTATTAATACGAGTACTGCCAACTGAAAAGGCTTTTGGTTTTATTACCATGCACTTTGTTTCAGCAACTTTTAATGCACTCACTCGCTCTACTACCAACAGTATCATCCTCTTCGTCACCACCAACAAAGCCAAACCACTCGCACTCTCTTTAATTAATCAAGCGAATATATTGAAAGGTATGCTGCACTATACATCTCCCACTCGTGATAATCTGAACTAAAAGCACATCTGAGACTCACACTATGCACAAACTCAACATGTGAATATTACAGCGTGTGTAACTAGTAACTGTTGTAGCACAAAACATAAATACACTACAAATGCACAAATACAAGTCAGAAAAGGCGAATCAATTCTTTCTGCTGGGTATACCGGCTTTTCTTTGGACTCGAATGATACGATTATTGTATTCAGCCCGTTGCTTCTGGCAAAGTACCATCAATCAATGTAATCACACTTTGTAACAGAGACACACTCCAACTTTATTTAATAATAGATGACCAAACCGGATGGATAGAATCCTACTAATTTAGGATGTGTGTTTGGAGCGGGTATTCACAGAGTTATTAACCCAAAGATTTATTAAAGCATCGAATTACAGGTGCAGGAAAAATACAGGGTGATTGATGATGATGACGCTGAAAAGAAGCTGAGGCACAAGATGAAACTTTTGAATACTGGACAAGGATTAAGGACGTTGTTGGGCTTGTACTGATTTGCTTATGCACCGTGTCTGCTTCTAAAATGGACAACAGGTAGGTTGGGCTTTGCTGAAATATTGTAAAGCGTGTGTTGATAAAGATGAATTTTGATGAGGGAATTAAAGGTATGACACGACGCAGCACCCAAAAGGAGCACACCGCCGATGCTCCTCCATGCACTTTCCACCGCACTCCTGGACTTGTCGTGTATGTAACCCCGTGTGTCAACCAGGCAGAGGATTAGCCTTGTGTTATGTATATTCCCAGCTAAAGCCCTGCATTATTATGATAATCTGGAGAGCAATGCGAATCGTGTTTGAGGTGAAATTGTGAAGGCAGGCAGGATGTTGTGTAGCTCAGTTGGTTTGATGGACTAGTGCAGTGAGACTGAGTGTAAGGATGATATGCATAATACATGCTGATGATGACTAACAAATGGATAAAAATCTTAAAGCAACACAAACGGCAATGTTAGACTACTCCTATAAAAAGAGTCTCTTCCTCCCTGCACAACATGCTTTAGCCCACTACAACTACACGTAAAATAAAAGGTGAATATATTCTGCATGCACTTGGAGATGTACACAGAAAGCATAAGCACACAATTGTGTGCAGTGCGGGGGATGCTCGTCACATGCATGTGAAGTTTCAAAACGAATCTATTGTAAGGTAAGAAGTGTAATAGTAAATTGAATCTATACGAGAGCAACAGACGAAGCGAAAAGGGTTGTTGGGGTGGCTCTTCCTCTTTCCTCTCTCTCTCTCTACACACAACCTAAAGCTTCATACGTGCACTCTCTGACTGTAGGTAACTTCATATTCTACATTTATATTCCTTTCATAGTGCTTCGTGTTCTCTTCTATACTTGAGCTTGGCAATACATAAATATACTGTATAATATATACACATACTCCTAATAATATGCCTAGTTTCCTACTTACTAATATCGCAACCAGTCTGCTTGTCTACCTGACAAACGGAAAGTTTGATTTTGCTGTGTGTTACTACACTGAAGAGTAGAGAGCACTACAGGATGAGGATGGCATGGTTGTTGGTATTTTGGTATTACTTTACTTGTATATACCTAGTATTATTAATACATGGATGTAGGAACATAAGGGAGTAGAGTGTGAGTGCTATGCCCTCGTATTTCTTTAATGTGATGCAGGTAGGTATTTGTACATGGCTCTCTATATAGTCCTTACAGGCTGAAATATAATATAGAAACATGTCGTAGTGGAAGTACGAGTATAGAGTTTCCATATGATTTTACATTTTTGTGCTGTGAGTTTGTGAGAGAAGAGGAGCAAGTGGGCAGGAAAGGAAATGAGACGATATGCACACACCGCATTACTCTGTACATCCACTTCTACCGCCAGAACCTTTCCTTGTAGTTAGTTAGTACCCGCAGGTAAATAGCTACTAGGCATACACGTCGTAGGATGTGTGTTTTGCAGCTTCAGTTTCATCTTTCATCTGCATTATGTTCCAAACACAACAAACAGCAACGATCATCATCATGGATCTCTGTACATCTCTTGGTTTGTCAAATGGAGTTTTTGGTAGGAGTGGACTAATATTTATTTCACAGGACAGGCCACTCTGTTTCAACATCTCTGCGTCCCATCCCTGCAGCTTTAATCAGCAACACAAACACCAAAACATACACACTACAAAATAGTACACGCAATTTGAATTGAGACTATTTAAAAAGGCTTCTGCACACAGCCATTCTATCCGTGTTTGTGTTCAGTGCATCTTACAAGTACAATGACTGTCTGTGTGTATGTGCATTGTTCAGTTCACACTACTCCACCACTACAGCAGTAATGTCATTCATGTTCTACATACATAATACCTGATACTGTAATGATACAAACCGTCGAAGCGAAAGGTAATAATGATAGAAGTTATTTAAGTAAAGCACATGTACGCAGATTCTTACGTGATGTATTCATGTCAAACTCTGCTCTCTCCTTTACACTTTTATTACGAACAGGTAGTTGAAGTTCCGCAAGCAACTACGTAGTAGCAGCAGTAAAAACATGGTTTACCTTTTACACTATACTATGAACATGATATTACTCTGACGAGGAGGGAAAGTAAAGCATAGGGAAATAGATAGTGGAAGAATTATTTGTGTGCACAAGCATCATCGTCGCCATCAGTATAAAAATGACATTGTGTGTTTGCATATAATTTCTGTGTAGCTTGAGTTCACTTATGAGTTTAAATAGCGTGGTGGTGTAGGAGAAACATGCTTTGCTGTTATTGTTAGAATGTGTAAGCTGTGATGATGACTGTGCTGGGATAAGTCGGCATAATGCAGGAGGTGTATATGTGATTTCAAATTTTGTTACACGATGAAGAATTGCAAAGCTGAGATGATGGAAGAATAGAATTATGGAATAGACGAGAGTAGACGAGGACGACTGGTACGACAATACCGGGAAGAAGGGCTTCACGCTTCACAGAGCACATATTATTATTATTATTATAACTATAACGCTGGCTCTGTTGCTGCGATGGCATTAAAAGCCTCATTTTCTCTATCAGAACTGTGAACAGGAGTAATGCACACGGGAGACAGGACATATATTACAGGCATATAATACAGGCAGGTCTATAATAATGCACATGTAGCGATATACGAATAAATGATACGGTGGTGTACGGACCATAAGGTAGAAGAGCTGTAAGCTACCTTCACCTCGTCAATCTCTTCTCTCTGCGACGCGCTTTTTGGTTTTGGTCTACGGCAGAGTAGGAATTGTAGGATGAACTACGCCAATATAAAGAATATGCTCATAGTTCCATATGAAATTGCGTTGGTTCCATTCTAAGAGTTTTGGCTAAGGCTCCTACATAATTCCTATGCGATGTGATGTGATGCCTTGCCTTTTTCAAATCAAAAGTAAGTTCAGTGACAGTACAGATTGGGTATTACAATCCATAAAGCTGAAATCTTCTTATGACAGAAGAGCATATGCACCGTGCGACATCCACTTATCGTCACTAAGTCTTGTCTCAGTCACGTCACAAGTTCCTTCCTCGCCCTCCCAAGAAATGCTTACAGCAGTCATTGTACAATAAGTGATGGCATTTCTACTACCACCACTACTTCTTATGTCCTTACTCCTATAACGCACACACACAGGATTTTATCACATTATATTACATTCAGTACGACCTGTATCAACATTGTCCGCAACTGAAATACAAAGCATCACTCTGCTGCACCGGAATGTATTATCGCACTTAAGAAACATTACTAACATTACTCAAGAATATAGCACAATGTAGAACATCAGAATTAGTTAAGCATAAAGTGTCATTTCCAAAAAGACTTCTTTCTCTCTCTGCGTATGTAAATACCTTGGGCAATATCACTTCACAGACTTGGCTTTGCCTTTACTGCGTTGTCTTTGTGATAGGACAGTAAAATGTGTCTTCACTGCGATGGGACACTACGATTCTTTCAAAACGAGGCGAGACAGTTTTGAACTCGTTAGTAGACTTTTATATCGTCGACTATGTCAACTCTTCAGGTAGCAAAACAATAAATTATAGTCACGCAGAGATAAACGGAAATACAGTTACTTCAAATTGGTGCACACAAAATATGAACTATTTATTCGCTAACGTCTCTTGTACTTATCAGGGTAAATAGATGTCTGCGTAAAATATGCTCGGAAGAGTTTAGTTAGAATTGTTGGTTGAGAATTCGAAAGGGTTGTGGGCTGCATAGTTTTGGACTAACAACTTCGTGTCTCATTATCTTTATTTTGTTCACTTCGTTTGGTAGACGGTAGTCGCTACTAGATATTCATTTCATTACATATAAATAGTTCAGTTGCTAGATTTGTACAAGGCTCTGTGTAATTGGAGTGCATGTTCTGTGTACTGGTGAGTGATAGTAGGAGTTTCGACATTTCTGTAAGGTGAGGGTTTATTGTTAACAATGAAATATAAAAATGCAGCAAGAGCTAGAGAAATGTGTGTCACATCTGTCAAAATGACAAGGAAATCAGTTCTGCTGCTTACTGTATTGTGACTGTGAGCAATGATTACTTTGATGTATGTAGACTAATCCATTTACAAGTTCAGTCGACAATCTGTATAAAGTTAATTGTCATGGACTTTTATAATTATCTATGACTGCATACCTAACGAATGCTTCATTTGCGTGAATGCCAGTTCATTACGTGATGTCTGATGTGCTGTAGAATTAAGCAGAGAGATTTGCACGTATAAGGATAAGAATTTATGTGCCTTCTTTTTTCTGTTTGCAGAGATGAACTTATTAGACATGCGGATATAACTAGATGATTTCGGAAATAAGGGGATTGTATATGTTCCCAGAGGTCGTGTTGCAACTTTCTCCCGTCATTATGAAATTATGGATTAAACCGGAATACACCAGAAGTGGAAATGGTGTGTCGGGAGGCGAGAGGAAGGGAGGAACATCAGAACGTCCTAATAATAATTTTTGCATGAAACGGGAGACAGGGGCAGACAGATAGTAAATCCTCCGTTCAGAACTGGGAGGATGTTTTCTGGCATCTCCCGACTGCTGGTGGAATTCTCAGGGAGACTTGGAAGATACGAAAAGATTTCTCCGTCGTAAAGTTTCCCGTTCGTCCGTTTCTTCGGTTGGCTGGATATGTCGTAATCAAAGTATATACCAAAGATATATTTATTATATCGGAAATCCGACTCTGTATTTTCTCTTTATACAATTCATACCTCGGCTGCTATATAGTCATCTTGTTTTCAGTCTTCCATTCTCCAGCCTCCGCCGATATGAGTGGGCTGGATATCAATTACCACTTTGGAAAGTCAACAGTTGTCCAGATTTGTATTGCCACTACGTAAGAAATGTTAATTAGTTTCTAACAACATTCCTCTCAGAATTGAATTCTACACAAACAATTAACGGTCACTTAGATAATAACACAATAATCAATCATGGATCTTTTGCTCCCACAAAACATTTCACAAGAGGATCTCCTCTCCTGTAATTTTCTAGTTAATTTTAAATGTTCTGTATGTGCGGATATAGTCAATAAATTCGTATCCGATATCGGTCAGAGCTTTCCTCCCGTTGACAACCACAAACTTAAACTTCTCTGCACCATCGTGGTTGCGGAGGATTTGCCCATCGACCTTTCCTCTGGTGAGTACATTTAAAAATAAAATAAAGTATGTAAAAACTATTTGCAACATGATGTTAAAAAGTTGAAATGGGCTTTAATAAAATTGAATTACAGTAAATGGAATGAAAGGTGATATCCGTCTCTGCCCCCAATGCGACGCTAAAATGGATCGTTTGGTGGTGATGGAGGAAGAGTTGGAGAAATTATGGGGATATTTACAAACAAAGCTGAGGTCACGTTGCAAGCAGATGTTGGGTCCAGACGCAGTTCCAACAGCCAGTCCTTCTCTGGCTGCCAGAACGAATTATTTCGAATTTTCTACTGATTCTTCCGACAATCAAATGAACAAGTTTACTGCAGATATGGAAGATTTTTCTGAACCGAAAGAGATACACTGTGATTCGTGTGTTGAAGTTTTTGAAGAAATTCAACCTCATGGCGTGGGAAACGATGACAATTTTATCACATCCACTTTTGTGATAAATAATTCCAATAATGTTAATAATAATAATAATAATAATCTGAAGATAAATGAACATTTGACCAGATCTACCCAAGAATCTGAAATTGACATCTCCGAACTTGGAAATGATGTTTGCGAAAACGACACCGAAGATGAGGATGCAATATCAGAAGAAGACCTGGACAAAACAGTAGATGTGGTTAAAATTGAAGAAGCGGTCACTCGAATGGAAGAGGAGCAAGAAATTATGGTGACAATAGAAGAGGAAGATGTAAAAATTGAAGGGAATGTTAAAATGGAAGAGGATGAGGTAGGAGTGGGCACAAAAGAAGAAATGATCGAATTAGTGACTGAATCTGGAACACAAATGGTGACAGTAGAACAAACAACCGCCGAATTGGATGGGGAAGTAGAAAAGTCTGACGTGGAAACAATAGTCTTAAAGGAAACAGAAATTTTTGGCACTTACGGAATCGTAGAAGGAATCATTGACGAAAATACTGAAATCTGCCAGGAGGAAGCAATGAATTTGGTAAAACTGGAAGCAGGAGATGACTTGATGAATGAAGCAACCTTTTCGGTTATTACTGGAACAGATTTGACCCCAGGTTTGAGAAGTTTTCCACGATGAAATTTGAATTTAAGTCAAAATTTTCCCTTGCAGTAAATGAGAACCTTTATTTATTTATTTTTGATTTTTTTGTGTACAGACACCACGTATGTTTTCTTACCAAGTCTGAATGGAGGTCATGGGGTGCTTGTCACCTACCCAGGTAAAGCACACCAACAGATAACCACTGTGGATTCCCCGGTGAACCTGAATTCGTCTAATGTTCTTAGGAATGCAAATGCAGCAGACCAATTACTATACTTTGTTTCTCTAATTTAAAAAAACTTTTAAATCAATAATTGCAGATGAAGGACTATCCAATTTTGTCCACTCAGATACCACTTTGAATATTTCAACCGAATGTCTCATGACCAATTCTGTTCACGATGTAAGTCATTTTTATATTTTACTTACCCCGCACGTAACTCTTTTCTAATGAACTTCTTTCCCAAACTAATTGATCACAGTAAAATGTTACAGTACAAATTTGTTCTTTTCAGACGATTGCAGTGCCAATGGTATCTGACCCAAATTCTGTTTTCCAACCTCCTCAGTTTAAAGAGGAAACCACCACTTTCACATTGCAGCCGCAAGCGACATCAATTTACCAGTTCCCTGCTACAACTGAAATTTCTGGTGTTAAACGACTGAAGGAAGAGAATTACCGATTAGTCGACCCAAAACTAATGGCAAGTTAAAAATTATTCGTAAATAGTTAGAAAAACAGTGCAGCAGTATATGAATAATTTTATGAATAGTATGGCATATGAATTTATGTGATAATTTCTGTCATATTCAGTTTACAACAAATGATACGTTCCAAAGTCTGTCTCAACCTCAGTACATCACCGGAAGTTGGATGACCACGAATATTATCGCACCCGCGAACGAAAATCTTCACAAATCTAGACGGAAGATGAAAAGAAAGCAGTCTATAAAGTCTCTTAACGACATCATCTACAAATTGTCGGTTGACAACAAGATGAAATGTCCGGAATGTCACAAAAGGTTTTCGGACCAGTGCCAATTAGAAGTACGTAATATTTATACTGGAATATTTTACAAACTTTATGTCGATTACTGTTGTCACCGAACTTCATTGTAGTTTCATTTTCATTACTAAAATTGGGTTTATTTTTAGCGTCACGTTAAAGTTCATAAAAATGGAAGTAGCCTCCAAGATGTTAAGGAGGTGACTGCGAATGACCTGTGCAACGGTTCAATAACAGTTTTATGTTCTACTACTTCTGCGGATGAAATTCAATTGTCTGCTGATACTGCCGCGGGCCAAAGTTTTTCTTGCTGTGGAATTACATTTAATGTAAACATTTTTTACTTTTTTAATTGTATTTTACCTGTTTGTGTAATATTTGCTAACATGCGGTTTATCTTCTGTCTAGAATGAATTTGAAATGTCTCTACACCTGAAGAATCATGATTCAGATAAAGGGGGCGAGGGAAAGATCTCAAACTGTCCAAGTTGCAACCAGAGCTTTGATAATCAGCTTGAGTTAAGACTGCATAATTGCACTCAATATCCTCGTCGAAGTTACATGTGTTCCGTAAGTTATTTCCATTCTCCATAAATCAATACACAACGCATTTTCAAAACCGCTTTAAGAAACAAAACCTGTTTATTGTTTAGATTTGTGGGTTGTTGTTGCCATCACTGAACTGTTTCAACCTTCACCGGAAACTCCACCATGACCACAATTAAGGTAAGTGAACAGGGTAATAGGTTCTACGAGGAAGAAAATGATTGTCAGTTTACTAAAAATAATGTCCATTAATAAAATAGCGAGAAAATAGTTAGGATCGAACGCATCATAGCTGTAACTCAAAATGAATAAATCTTTACATTCGCTTCTACTCGCTTTACATGACAATTTCAAAATGTCAAAGTAGGATTGCCACAAAATTACTTGTATGCAAATATATACACAGAAAAACCGCAAACGTAAGTTGAATCAGAATTTAAAACGTTTAGGTTTATTATTTTTAAGTGTACTATTTTCTTAATGAAATATTACTAACAGACTAACACCCATTGTCAATCCCTAACTATTTGTAAGTATAAACTAACTGATAAGAATCAGACAGAATCATTTTATAAGATAAGTAAATGTAAACCATCGAAATACAATTTTATCGCAATTGAGACAATTGTCAGTGTCTAAATAATTAGGGAAGAGAAGTAAAATGCTGTAAAAGTCAACACAGTTTAATAGAATGAAATGTATATAAGAAAATATCGCAACTCAAGATCCAAAAAGGAAAATAGACCATAGCAAATACCGGAATATTATAACACTCAAACGAGAATTAGGAAATAGGAATTTATTATTAAACTTAAACTGTACTTTAAAACTGTTTTCCTAAAAAATATATTATATATCTAGTTTTCTTAACGAAATTTGTGAAATTCCTGGAAACCCTGAGTGCACCTGTTGAAAAGTTGAAACTCTTGTTTCTCATGAATTGTTAAAAATAGTAATGTAATCTTGTCCCGTTGCCATATTTGATGCCAGCTCTAAATGTACCCTTACATTATAAAGTATACGAAAAATCGTAATGGTTCTTTCTGGAATTAAACGACTAAAATGGAAAAGTACTTACATTCCAGTGAGTGATAGTCTTACAATTAGTGTAGTGCTTTAGTCAGTTGATATTAGTCAGTCATAGTGCTTTAGTATAGTACGAATTGCATGGGTTGTAATAATATAAATGTTGTGAACTATTTATTGTCCTCATTGTATGTACAATTGACTTATTTGTACAAAAACGATAAAACTTTGTGGGTATAGATTGAAACGCGTGGATTGTGGAAATTGTTATTATATCGTAATGTAATTGTAGCATAGATTGGTTGAATTGAGCTTGAAATGTGAAACTAAACGATGATGATATGAAATACTATTCTGGGGACGTGTTGGCGGAATTTAATGTGATGCCCGATTTCTAATCTAACCAAAACCAATTGCATTTTGGATAATAGTCTGATTGTGTAGCTAAAATGTAAGCGAGATTATCCAAATCAACATTCTTTCTCAAACATTTCGTTTACAATTCTGTAACACCTACACAAATTAAAATACATAAAATGCACTGTGCAGTTCGTACAGTCCGTAGAGTAAAAACAGCATAGTTAAAATTGTTAACTATACGTGACATTTCAAAAGTGCTAATTCTGCACTGTGAGTATATATAGGTAATCACATGTGTATGTATATCTATAAATATCTACAATGTCGTAATTAATCTAAAAAATGTTATTGGCATGTCTGATTTATTGTACTTACTAACTATAAGTCGTGTTATCAATCAGTCGAAACTAAAAAGGTAAAACAATCAAGAATGTGTATCGTGTAACTGTAATATATTTATTGTAAATATTATCATACTCAAAACGACGAGATTAAATAAAACATTAAACACAAACTATCGTCCACTCATCCACTTTATTTGTCCTAAAAAATTAAACTCGAACAAGTTTGAAACAAGAAATTGTTTTACATCATTATGTAAGGTAGTAGCTGAGTATTTTATTCGTCCAGATTAGCTATAGGTGGTATGTTACTATACTAATAATGTCAATCTGCTTTCTCCGTTGCTTGGCTCTAGTCTCACAATTGTCTTTTTACACACATAACCAGTTAAGCAGTTCATCATTACATTGACTATATGACCATGGTATGTGATTAGTGATTGCATTACAATGTTTTAACATTTTATTGAGAGATCCTTTGTCTCGTAGAAGCTCAACTTTAAAAAATTATGAACAATGTTCTTTCACGTGCCTTAACTTCTCTTCTATTTCATCTCTTTATTAACAGTATGATGCCAAGGTTGCTTAGGTATGAGGCAAATAAAAGTACAAGGTTGTTAAAATTGAATAGGCAAAATCCATTTGGAAGTAATTTTGGCTATAAATGAATCTTGGACTTACAAATTACAGACTTTACATAATTTTGGTAATTTGCAATTTTCATCATATGCTAAAATGTTGAGACAGGCTGATGTGACATAGGTAACTAGGCTTAAGCGTCGGCAGTACCACCCTCAAGTAAGTTCTACAAAGTTGATTCTTGGCATTGCGGTAGACTGACGGTAGAGCACGACAGCGCATACTTTCCCAAAACAGCATTCCATCCCTCGCTTGTTCCATTCGCATCTCGCACTCCTCCACACTCCACACACTCTGACTCCTACAACAATCTGATAATAATATTATTTTAGGTATTATAGCTACGTTTTCTTATATCAGTCTAAAAAGATGGCATTATAAGAGGAATCTACTCCAGCATTTCTTTAGTGTCGAGCACAGTGCGATACTG
>JABASD010002224.1:0-29028 GCA_019776165.1 Pogonognathellus flavescens
GGGCTTTGAGCCCCCCCCCCCCAGACGGCTCGAGCCCCCACATTACTAATTTCTAGATACGCCCCTGGCCTAGCTAGCCTAGCTGGCATAGCATGAACACAACGTTAGATTGAAAGATGCAAATAAAATAAATCAAGTACTTAATGACGATAGTCATAGCATCATTTCCGTTCTTTTCGAATGATTGAAAGTGTATTTCTTTGCAGTTGACGTTCTCAATTTTCTTATTGTAGATTGTCTAGTCTGGACAGATCCTTGTGTCCCGGTGAGCAGGGAGATTCCATTCAGTGCAAAATTCAATGCTTAATTATTTGGTTACATGAAATTTTGTGGGCCACTTGATGCCAATGGCGTAGACCACTTCCCTGATGCCCCTTGACAAGCAATGCATTAATTTAAACCTGAATATTTGGCTTCAAAAACATGCATTTAAGAAAAAGTATCAAGAGATTATTGGAGTTAAAAAATCTATTATTATTAAATACCAAAAATATCAGTAGATTGACTTTTTAAGGGACAAAAAATTGAGATTCAGAATGTACTTTTCATGGATGCAAAGTATCAAGCATATTAAAAGAATTGAGAATAATAAACTGCGAAAGATTTTTGACTAACACTTTGTGTCTGTCAGTTGCTGCGCTTAACGTGAAGCTAGGGTAGCACACTTGAAAGTCAAGAGCTCCTTGATTTTAGCCGGTCAAAGTGAATCTCACGGGTGTATGTAGGTAGATTAAACAGAATGTGTTTGCCACATGAATTAATAATTTTGATGGTTCTATGATTTCTCTGGACTGGAAAGTCGGATCGAAAATCCGATTTCTATTTTTCAAGCTAATGAACTGTTCTATCATAATGACTTTCCAGTCCAGAGAAATCACCGATTATCTCATAAAAGTCCGGAATTGGTATAAGCGAGCCTTAAACCCTGTTCCCCTAAGGTGTTTACAAGATGTGTTTCATTGATGCTTCCATATTGTCACAGGGTGGGCTCCGGGGATATATTTTATTACGTGTCCTGTATATTCTTAAAGTGTGATTGCGGCACAATGGTGTATCTAGAGAGGTTCACGGGGTACCTGAGCACCCTCCCAAATATTTCGAACTTATATTAGATACTTTTGGAAACTTTTTGCAAAAGAAGCCATAGGTGTGAATTCATACATATTTGTATGTCTTTTTATGCTTACAAATTGTGCTTAAATATTTTATTAAGTGTCGCAAAATACTTTATGCGAATAAGCTGTGTCCGTCCGTCTTTATATCTGTACATGATAATTCGAAAACGGCTTGAGATAATTATTTCAAACTTAGTACACTTATTCTAGCGATTCGGAGGCTAAATTCTAAGATAGGGTCAATCGGTTTCATGACCTTTAAGCCTTTAGAACAACTACTGTGCCAATACAGCCTGAACAATACAATTCATTTTAATGATGCTATGTCAATTATACTTGAAATTATACTTATTTGAAAGAGAAGGACGTCAACGTTTGAATTGGGAGACAGGCAGTGTTTGAATATTTTGAAAAAAATATCGTTTAAGATATACTTACTTAATGTTAGTCAGATTCATCATATTATACTTATGTGTGCATTTAAGAAATGCAAACTTTTCCTGCAGTGGTTACGGATTAAAAACTTCGAACTGGACCGAGCGAAAAGTTTATGACACTCGACATTCTTAAGGTAGGTTAGATTTACCATTCACCTTGCATTCACCATAGTCTATATGGTCGGGTTCAACTCGGATGTCGAAATTCGTAGGTACTCGTGTCCATCTCTACAATATTATATCTACATATATGTAACTACATTTACCATTATTGCTTTGAAACAACCTGCAAGTAAAGTTTACTATATAAATAGTAAACATAAGTGCTTGTCGGTAGGTAGCTATTTAAACTTGCTCCCCTGTGAATGCATTCCTGTCGTGAGTACTACTATTATTGCTGCAAGTCCATCACATTTTCAACGGGGAGGAATATGTGTTTATTTAGTCACAAGGGATATCTGGACAAGGATGGTGTGACTAGTGGACTTTGATGTAATGTAAATTCAAGTTAAGTGGCACGTTAACACAGTGGTGGAATGAAATTGACGTGGACAAGTGTAAAGGACCGCGTTCGTGGTGGATATAATGTGTCTATGGGTATTGTGGCAGTGAAAGTATAAGGAAGACAGAGAGAGAGTTGTACATTATGTCATGTAGGAGCAAGTAGAATACGATTAGCCGACCATCCAAATGTCTTATGGTGTTAGGAGCGGTAGGTCTGTGAAAAGAGAATATCTGTGCATTGATCCCTGTGGTACAAGCAACTTCCCTCTGAAAAGCCCAGCGTACTGTAGTTGTTAAGTGTAATTGGTTCCTAAAGTGTAATAGAGATAAGACTCTGGCAAATCCACCCCAGAATACCGAATAAATGAGATACAAGCACTTTTTGTACGCCTTGATAATCATTACACTCTTCAAGAAGTGAGACTCAGAAAAACCTTAGACAGAGAACATTTTTATCTCTTTTTCTACGGAAAAGTCTTGTTGTTCTTTTCTCCGACTTTCAGTCTCTTAATTCCTCCTCAAGTAGCATTAGCACTAACAGAAGACCTTTGCATATTGTACAGATATATATACCACGAAGCACAAGCACAACCAACCAGAATATTATCATTTGTATCACTCCCACCTAACACAGTCATTCAACTATCTGTCTTTGTACCATTCTCCTTTACTGCACTTATAATAGTCGTGTTCTGATATGTAGTAGAAGCTGCTTTACTCTGGTCAAAATTAGCTCACACTTACACTTAATACTTACAAGGGGTTGCACTTCATGCTTCTTACTGTAAATATTGTATAAATGCAAAATACTAATAATATGATCAACACCAAATTTTAGTTGAATTGAACAATATCATACTACAATTCATTTTTTTATCAAATGTAATTTTATTACTAAATTATTGTGGCAAATTTAGGCACTGTATTTAAAATTACAACTGAAACTATTTTAAGGTGTTTTTCATGATAAAATGATTTACAATAAGAATTGAATAAGAAGTAACATTTTCCTATTTATTTATTTTTCATATGACTTTTGCAGAGAAACGTTCGTGGGCCACCCCTTGTTAGATTGTATCCTTAGAAGAAAAAACAAAAGGAAATTCCATCCCTTGACAATCATTTTCTTTTCAAAGGTTCTTATCGTTAGTTTTCTAGGGAACGATGAAGAGCTTGAATGATACATTTCGAGGTAGCCTTTTCTAAGAACAGCTAATTTAGGAAATGTTACTTCATCCCAACACTCAAGTTATCGTGATTGTACACTGTTTGAATTTTGTTAGCAAAAAATGGTTTTCTAAACTGCCGGTGCTCTGTAGATAGCATTTGCTTATACAGATGAGAATAAAAATCTAGTCAGTGTGGACACTATAAAGCGCCCACCCTTTGGTTTCTGTTTTACTAGGCAAGACGCAGACAGACAACCCTGAAAGAGATTCTTATTTTACTAAATTCAGAGAGAGAAAGTGCCTGAAACCTTATCTCGTGGCTTATTGCCTCAGATTTTTATACTCATCGCTTTCCCAACAAAAGTAAGTATTCGCATCACCATCGAGATAAGTCTGCCGTATCAGACCTTGTTCAGCCTTATTGACTACTTATTTGACGGTAAAATACTTTCTTGACTTCACTTGTTATATTTATTTGCTCGTTTGTTGTACAGACAAACTTTATTTGTATGTATCAAAAGTAGCATCGGGTGATTCTACTAGACAGACAAGTCCTTGGCTTTGTCAACTAACTAGTTAAATAATATAGGTACTACAATATGTTTATACACCTATAAGAAGAATTCAAATTCCTGGACTACTTTGTGTTATTTATATCAATGCCCAATGCTTTTAACATTTTAAATGTTTCTCCAAGTAATTACATGTAAATAACAAACTCTAACTAAACTATATATTCATAAATAGAAATGGTAATGAATGCGAATATGACAATTGATACTTATAGTACATGAATATTTAATATTCTTGTTTCTCTTTTCCCTTTTGTGGTTTTCTTTCAAATTAATGCTTATTAAGCTGCAACTTAGTTGTAAATATTTCAAACAATAATTTAAATCTATTTTTAACAATATGGTTTTGATAGTTTCTGTTTCTTTGTTATTTTATCGTTGGAATGGTATTTATTGTTTTTTTGAAGAAAGCATTCATCATTCATATTAAGTGTTGTTGTGAAGTTTTTCGTTTGAGTTTATACATCATGCTCTTCTCGACTGAATGGTTCTCGAAACTCTTATCTACGTTTTTCATTACACATCACGCAACACATTTCTTTGTCGCCAACAACACTGCACTTTGTAGACACTGTCAATATTTGCATTTGGTAGCCTTTAGCTATCTTTCGTAATGTCTACCGATATCAAAAGAAAGGTTAATACTTAAATAAAGCGTATAATATTATAAATCTACTGTTATTTAATGTGCCCCACCTTGCAGCTTTTGTAAGTGTATCTATGTATGTAAATGTATAACACTCATGTCATATCTCTGCAATTAATTATTGACTATAATAACTTTCTTAGCTCCAACTTCCAACACATTCTCGTTCTGGTTGCTACCAAATAAAAATATCAAAGAACCTTCATGCAAAGGCACAACTCGAACCAAACATGACATAAGTTATTTGTTTAACTTCTCTTAAAACCTATCAATGGAAAATTTTGAGGAGAATCATAATCATCAAGAACCAAAGTTTTAAACCATCAGCCATGCAATTTTACAGATTGTATTAGTATTTATTTATATTAAGATCAGCAGCATATATAGTACAAATAAACATTTTCACAAGTGTATGTAGATTTATATGACTTCTTTAAACCTGGTGCTTGCTTAGTTGTTTGATATGCACAGATAGTAAATAAATAATGTTTTGAATATCTATTGAATACGTGCATTTATTCGTAGAGCTCCAGCACATGGCGCCTTCTACAATTGGAAGGTTAGTAAATTTTGAATGGCGGTAGCAACGTTTGTTTGGAAGGCACTTGTAATTCTAATTATGAGAAGGGAAGAATATTCAGATATTTGTCACGGCAGCTAAAGAAGGTCGTTTTGCAATATGATAACGATCTGTATTCGGGCGACGCCACATTACTTTGGTGCTTATTGCTAGCAGACATAAATTAGTCACATGCAATTTACTCAAATTGAACTCATTGTATCTTTTCATCTATAGGCATTTATCAATAGTCAACTCGTTCGTCTGCAGCAATTTATCTTGCGGAGGTTTGATTATAGTGGTTTACTTGTTTCATTTGTAGGAATTATTTCGGGAGATATGGGTTGAAACTTGAAAATCTAAAAGATAATATAGAAACTTTAAATGCGGTGTCATGCAGTGGAACAACTGTAGTTTGACATTATAAATATTCTCTCGTAGCATGTGCATATTATACAACGATACGTAACTTACCAACAATAAGTGGACCAAGTACCAAGCAGAGCAACTGCGTGGTAGTCTACCAGCTAAATGTTGTGGCACATCTATTCTCCAAATTAATTGCCACAGTGAAATATTTGTTGCCCTTCTCATCCTTTATCTTCTTATTACTCTAACTAACCTAACTCAAATGATTTAGGAGAAGACCAGAACACTCTCGTACATTAAAACCCGGAGCCTTATGCCCACTGTCTACTCCAATGTATTCACATTGTGCAAACAAACCAGACAGACATGATGTATTTTGAACTTTCTCCTGTAGGCTCCGCCGCCCTAATGCACACTGTTTTATTAATTGTATCCATTGATATACACACACAGCGAGCAAACTAACTGTAACACCATGCGACACCCCATTCAGATGTCGCATACATCTCTCCCAGTCTCTACATTGCACTAATTCACTATCACTGGCAACAATGACAATCATTAAAACTTAATTTTTATATTTCCTAAAACTCCCGTTACTTTTTGTATGTACTTTTTTACTCAGGTCTGTACATGTCTTTTTCAGGGATGAAAAAGTTATAGGTAATGAGCAAAATAATTTTTTTAACTCGGTAATATTTGTTAAGGTTTAGAATTAACAATGATTATCTATAAATAGAATAGCTAATAAAATAGCTCCTTCCTTGCACTTATACTTGGCATAATTAATTGCGTCTACCATTGGAAATTACAGTAATCAAGCATGAAAATCATACCAGTTAAAATTAAATGTCGAGACTTTGACATTTGAAGACCACCTAATTTTTTATCATGAGACACATTATAATCATATACATATTATACTGACTAAGTTTAATATAGCACTGTAATTATATTTATGGTATGCAATTTACATATATGAAATGAATGTTTCTAAAGTGAATGTGACTTGTTCACCAAATTGTTCATTTTGACATAAAAGGATAAGGAATAATTGCGCAGAGATTAGAATTCCAAGCTAAGTGTAATCATAAATGTTATAAGTTTAATTAGGATTTTGCAGAATGATCATTCTTGGGTAGACTACCTATGTATTATGAACTGTGAGTGAGTGAAGAAAAGGAATTAAATTATTAACCTGCCCCACTTGACACAAGGCACAATTACAATATTTGTCAAGCTTCTAATGAATATTGTAGGGTTAGAATAGTTGGATTGTGCATGGAAGTAGACAGTCAGTCGGAAAGACTGGAGCTGAGTATAATATTTGAATGGAATTTATTAGAATGGGGAAATCAAAGCTCTTTGAAAGTGTACAAGAGTGAAAGTGAAGACTAAGCGAATTGAGCTTTATTTTGCTCTCTCTCTCTCTCTCTCTCTCTTGTGTTGATACTGATTAAGGTAACATTGGTGTACTTATGATAAGAATAAAAGAGTGAGAAAAAGGGAAAGAGAATGAGACAAGCGAGGATTATGAGGGAAGACGCAAGCGCTGGTCTCCCGTAGTACCAGAGTAGTAGTGAAAGCAAAATAATATATGTATTTAGCAGAAAGACGAATCCGATATTGTAACAGTTAGGGAAACACGTTGAGAGAGAGCAAGCAAGCAAGACACGAGAATTGAAAATCTCTGGTTTGGCTTTGTTCATTCGCTCCGTTAGCTTACTCCAGTTAGTTCTGAGCTACAGTCCTGTTGTGTGAGTAGGTAGTTGCTTTTCACTACAGTCCCCAGCAGTAGTAGCTCACTATTATATTCCAACAAACACTGTTCCTTTTGTAAACTGTACTCACATTCTGTGTGTATAGCTCAGAATAGGAGAGAGAAAGAGAGACAGTGTACCCCAACAAGACCCCAACAACAGAACAACCCCAGCAGCAATAGTCCAGGCCAACTCACTCACTCCACACCGCTATAAGTAAAAGCAACAGAAGCCACTTCTGTCCTCACACAAAAAGCACCAAGTGCTTCATTCATTCTTTTCACTTCATCTCGTCATAAAACCCACAGTTCACAATTGTATACAAACAAACACATAATACACAATTATTATACCAGTTTCTAACAATCTGCGAACTGCCAGAAGCCTGAACAGACCAAAGACACAAGGTATTCAACCCAAGTGGACTCTCTTCATATAGTCTGATCAATTAAATTTTAAATTCTCCACTCGTCAAAAAAAATTCTAAGTCACTAATAACTTTCATATGTCAAATTTATAAGAAACTAATCAAATCAAACCGTACAAACACAATAATTCTTTACTACTGCTGCTGCTGTTAATACGTTTGATCTGCACTCATAACCGCTCTTTGTTAAAAGAACGGTGTACTACTACTTCAATTAAATAACTGCAATCCCGGTAAGTTAATATTTATTACTTAATAGTATGTAGTTGTACTTTGGTTGTAAAATATTTAGGTTTTATTGACTGGTCGTTGTTAAGTTACCTATAAGAATGTGTAAAAATAACATGGGGCGATGTGGGATATACCTTGTGCATCAGATGTAGCTGTAGAACGAGCAGTAAGCTATTCATCTACTTTTAAGCTATAAACTTCTAGCAGAGTAAAACGGCAGCAAAATCTCATCCTGCGTTCAAAGGCAATCTCACAGTAAGGTTATCTTGTGGCTCCTCTTTATAATTTTCTCATTGCGAAATTATTTTTACATTTTTCTTCACTTTCACCCTTTCTTGATTTCCTCTCACCTTCTAATAACTTTCTTCATTTGTTTTCGGTTAGGTTAGCAGGGGCATGACATTGGTGTGGCATAAGGCAATGTAATACCAAGGGGCTACTTAAGACTAACAGACTTGACGGTTGCAACGTAACCATTTTCTCATATGATTTTACCTTTCTGTGCCACCTTATTATTACTTTTAGCACAAAACGATAGTTTCGATATCTCTGCTTCTGCTTCACATGAATTAAGTACAGTTATGCATTAACCTTAACCAGAACAATTAGTCATATAGTTTAGTTTGGGAAATATAACGTCAATAATTAGCGTAAAACAAATTTCCTGCATTAAATTGTAAGTAATCTTAACTAGTTGGTAGAAACTTCTGAGAATCAAATGGAATTTAATTGCCATAACAGTAAATCGTACATAGCTCATACATGTAATGGGATTAAAATACGCAGAATTTTTGTTGTCATCCCACAGTACCGGAATTCATGAATACCTACACATTCAGTTAGTGGAAATACAGAGCTGGCTTTTCAGACATGGGTGTTACTTTAATACAACTACAACACACATTATATCGTTTTCTCATCTTCATTATAATTCAAAACTCGTGGAAAACAATACTATATATGTATTAATCTCATTAGTAGTAAATGATAACTAAAAGTTGGCTAGGCAAAAAACTCTTTGCAATACAAAGAATCTGAATACAATTCGGGAGCAGACAAATTCGAACATGCTTGCTCGGTGCGAGTACTAGGAGTGTTAAATGTGTCTGTGTAAATTGTGTTCGTTTGTAGGATATAAAGTGGAGAGTAAGTTTGACTGTTGTATTATTACAACTATTGGGTTATAATTAGTACCTACGATAATTACTACAATTCGCCTTTAGCAAAGCGTCCTCTAAATGAAGACGAAAGTTTATATGATTAGATCGTATGAGTGGCGTAGTTGAGTCTGTGAGAGAGCCAACTAAGGACATCCAAACTGTATAGAGTTGCGTTGAAGTCATTCACGTTGACTTTAATAGTTGGAAATTCTAGTGGCACTAACAAACTGCTCCATATAGACATTATATATTTTCTGCTAACGATAAGTTTACATATTATAAACTGGCACTACACTGCCACTGCCACTACAACCAACAATAATCAGTATAATATTATAAGAGGGAAAGTCATATTATTATACAGCTGAAGTCGTTGAAGGGAAGTATTTATAATGTAAAGCAATGGAGAAATTAGTGCTAGGTGGAAAGTTTGAGGCTAAAGGCAAGGGAGGGGAATGTCACAGTAAAGTGTGGAAGAACTCTACTACTCTTAGCTTCGTCTGGTTTTCTACGGGATGGTAATGATTTGAGTTTTCGCTAGTGTGGTTTTCGTGCATGGTGGAAGAGCTGCAGCCAGTAGTTAGGTTTCGTGGATAATATGCATTAATTAGCTTTGACCATTAGTGGAAATCAAATTGAGCTTGGCATTCATATAATTCGATAGTTTGATGTAGAAAGTTTAGGTAATGCACGAGGGCTAATTAATAATAGTAGGAGAAGCTAAGATGAGAGTTGGTTGGTGGCTGCGCTGTACAGATACACGCACCAGAAATACACTCTGAGCCACACACCACAAAACGTTGGAAACCTTATTAGCTTCTTCGGATTGCATTACGTGCAGTAGAAAGTAGCAGAAGAGAAGGCAACTTTACGACTACAACATAAATAACACAGGAACACTTGAGATGAATTCAATAGAGGTTTCCGTTTCCATACACCAGCACTCGCTCCCTGGTACAATTACAACTACATTCTCCGTACCATTAAATACCATTCGGGTAAATGCAACTCAAGTCACTGCGTGTATCGCCCGTGTGAATTTAAACCACACTCTCTGTCCACTCTCTCAAATAGCCAACTACTTATTGTATCAATCATCAAACATACCCAAATTGCACTTGGGTCCTAATCAACCGTCCGTTTTGACTTCATGCTCAAATGAACATTATTATTAACAAAGTAGGAAATTAAATTCGAGCCAGACCTTCCTTACTATTACTTTATACACATCTTCTGTAATTACCACAGGAAAACTTGCTATGCATCAACTTATAACATCATGTTATAATTCTCATGTAAATTTGCAATGTCTTATTAATAAACACTACTAACGACTTTCATATTAAAATCATTCAACTTCCTACTACGCAGTATTTACTGTTCAACTCATTATAATGTAACCAAATGCTATTACTTTACTCCTTGCAACTGCAGTTACGTTTTACTTACATTTAGCACGCTTATTACGAAAGTATATAAATATTATCCTTCCCTTTTATGCATACCAGTATGATATACCTACATTATGTATTCAGTAGCCCCTATAGTATGTAATTGATTGCTAAAAAATCAAACCTAATATATACAGGTAATTATCATTTGCATACGCATGCGTATTTTGTTTTAAAATTATATGAAAAATTCAATTTTTAGCAACCATACACATGCAACACTTAATTAGTGTATGTACGCGAGAAAGATACGCAATCAAGTCAGGGTATTTGCACGTATAATATTGTCAAAATTTACTTTCCTTTTGTTTTTATTAAACCAAGGGATAAATTCACCGACAAGTTATTTTAAGTTGTGGTTGTGTGTTAGGGATAACATAGAGACGATGTATTAGTAGTTCTTCCACTTACAATATACTCATGTATAGGTATCTTGGAAAAAGCTTAAGTAAGGGATGTCAGATGATTACCGAGACTTTATGTAACCGTTGCTACATAATTAAGGTGAGCTACTTGGAACACTTATGGCCACATTGAGGCACTACAAGCCGAAACTAACTTATACATAAAGTAGTTAGTTAACTCGGTGTAATGTAAGCTTAAAAAGGGAACTCCTGTTTTTGTGCTAACTTAAATTGTAGACTTTGCCTACTTTATAGCTAATCAAGGCTTACTCCGCTCTGAACGCAGAAGATATATAAATAATGGGAAATTTGTGGACAGAAAGGGTAGTAGCAGTATAGTGGCAGTCAGGAAAAGGACAAGGACGATAACGGAGAGTGAGAGAGAGAAAGAGAATGAGGAAGCCAAAGGGAAGACCAAGTACAAGTACATAGCTAATACATAGTTAACTGAATAGTAACATGTCTTTTCGTGTCATCGTAGCTTACGTCTTGTGTAGCACCGTAGTAGCTGTGTGTAAAGGAAAGCCCAAGCAATAATAATGTGAAGAGAACAAGAACAAGTCGTTCTTCTGGTGAGTCCTGTGATGAACTCAACAGTGCATAGTGGTGGCGGTGGTGGTGGTGAATAGGGGACCCATAGTCTAAATACCCATCCACGGGAAGATCGGATGGAGTCACACACACATCCACACAGAGAGAGAGAGAGAACCGGGAGAAAGAGTGGATGTGTATAAAAGCAAAGCAAGCCAACAGAGCAAATGCTCTCAAATCCAATCTCATAATGGATTCTCCTGGCGTCTAACACTGATTGCATGTCATTAGTTGCCGATTCTCTTTTCCTCCTCCTGATTATTTTACTACACCCCGATCTCTCTTTAAAAATATAGGAAAGCTTTGCTTAGAAGTACATACATTACATTACGCCGTGTACTCTTCTACCTTAGTAGTTACTTACTTAGTAGCTGGGCTTTAACTTCACTTTACTTCAGCTCATTCATAGCCTCGCTAACTTAAATCGTCTTGTCTCATCTCATCTCATCTTCTTTGACTATCAAACTATCTCAAGCACATTGTACAACTTTCCGTAGCACTTCCACTCCGGCTACATAAAGCATAAACCACCGCAGCAGCACACAGTATGCCATCATCATCATATCACTCTCCGTGTGCTTCATCTGTCTTGGCTGTCTATATGTACAGATACAGATACAACTGTCGTAGCCAACCCCTACTCCGCGTACAAAGACAACACTCTCATGTCTCACTAACTTTCTATCTTCCTGCCTCTATAACTTGTTTTCGTAGTTAGTTAGTTACATCAAATCACCTAAACAAGGATTCATCGTACCTTCTTACGTAGTCGTGAAGACTCCACTTGGAGTAGTTAGTAACATGAGTGCTATATCTTAGAGTGGGCATTCTTATAGGAGTCTCCCTTATTTACTTACAATAAATAGTTGATACAGTTGCCAGTACTTACTCACTTTACTCATTACTGCTGCTATGGTTGTTCCATGGTGTCCTTACTCGGCAGAGTTGGGTTCTCCATGGTATATCCTGGTTGTATTCCGTGTAATCAGATGAATACGGGAGAAAATGTTCAATTCCCTCACACGGATGCTTTAACGTTGCCTGTAACAATATCCCTCCCAAATTTTACACTCTCCTCACCTATAATGAGCATCCCAGAGCCCATTGTCATTGCCTTACCAACTCTCAATCAATACACCAACTAATGATTCCTTGGTACCCGTATTTCATTATAATAGGAGCAGCAGCAGTAACGTAGTTTTACTTTACTCCAACTACCGTTTCTCTGACTGTGTACAACTTTCTCTGCCACTGTAATCCCTTGATTGTGCGTGCTCTTTCCCAAAGACGACTGTCCGCTTCGCTTCGCTTCGACTAGCACGGCTAACTTCCTTTTGTTCAGACTTTCTCACGGCTCACAGTCACATTAGCTCAAATTCCCTTCAATTAAAGACAATGCTATACTTCTTACAAGTCTAAAAGCACTGGTCTATAATAACAGCTTCCTATTCTTACAATTAGCCAAAAGGAAAAACAAACTACTTTCGTCACTGCAAAACGGGTGTAGGTACTTGTGTGGGTACTCACTGCGTTTCGCTTTTTGTGTCGCCAATTATTATGCTCAAAAACGATTTCATGTAGTGGGAAATAATTTTAGAGTGAGGTGTGGCAATTATATCATTTCCCAGATAGCTAATGAAATGTTTTACTCCTGGCTCTGCATGGTAGTTTGACAAATAATTAATTTTACTTAAATATAACTTTCTGTGTGTCCATCATAGTATAGGTAATTATATAAATTAGTGAAAAAGTTTTGTACTTATTTGCATAAGTTTTATAATTAACAGAATACACTCAACCATTACTAAAACTGAAGTAGCGCCCTCTTAATAATTGGGTGGGTGCAAGGATGTACCGAGAGGGGAGGATTGGAAGCACGTGTCCCAAAAAACGGACAAAAGGGATTATTTGCTATTGTGCCGCTCAGTGCCCTTTTATTATGTTCCCCAAAGAAAAATCCTAGGTACGCCCTTGGGTGGATGATCCGCAAAATGATATCTGATATTTTCATAGTTGTATAATATATTAATAGGGGATTTGAGACCAAAGAGAAAGGGAATCAAATTAATATCAAGTAAAGGTCACAGATATGATTAAGATGTAGGTAGCGGAGGATGCTCGTGTTGAGTGCAAGAATTTTTATACTTTCAGCTTATAACGTTACTAATTATTTTAATGTCTCTGTGTATTAAGCAAGCTTGTCATTGAGAAACGGGCAAAGAACGCAACTGTTTTCCAGGAAGGGGACTAACAAAATCTTCCTCCGGATGTTTTATATCATATGCATCGCATCGTCAGTGCGTTATTAATAGAAAGTATCATCGTTACATCGGATGTAAACAATTTCCACTTTTTGATCTTAGTACATTATTAATAGAAAGTATCATTTTTACATCGGATGTAAACAATTTCCACTTTTTGATCTTAGTACATCCTTTGTATAATTACGTCTTTCAATTGTTGGACATCACTTCACCGAATAAACTAAATTATTGAATAAGTAGTCACATGGAGATTGGGTATAGATAGATGATACTTTACTTTATTACTGATCTACGTGAAAGTTGGTAATTATTGCTTTAGGTATTCGGTACACGTAACTAAAATGTTAATTACTTTTCTATTTAAATCGTCCAAGTTTGGAGAGGAAGTAGTATTACTTTAAGTTTTTCTGTTTGTGATAGCTATTTAGGTTGCCGTGTGTTGTCAGCATATGTTATGAAAGTTCAATTACTAAATTAATAGCGTAATACGACACCTACTTAAGCCTACGTAGTAATAATAAAGCTAAACAATATCTTCATGGAAATGAAGTGGATGTGGTGCGAGTGGCTATTAAATGGCTATACGAGCGAGGAGCGACTGTGGCACGAGGCTGAAGCTTTCTCTCTCATCTCAATATTAATTAGTTCCCTGGTTGTAATATTCTAGACTGAGGCGGACTTACAAATTGGCATTTTCATTACATTAAACCCCCTTTTGGAACACATAGGAAGCTAATCACTGGGATTGATTGGATTTGGCAGTGGTTAATAGTGTGTCTTCGCCTTTAGCGATGAAAGTCAATTTCGCCTATTAAAATGCAACTCGACTTTGTTACTCACGAATATTTTATATGTTGCACGCGGCTAAACAATCTAGGTGGTACACCGTCTGTCTGACTCTGACTGTCTCTAATAAATGCAGACCCAAAGTAATCAACGAAATTGACTCAACATTATTACTCCACAGAATTTATCACTCCAGGAATCTGTTTACCCATGTACGTTGAATTTGATTTGTCAGTGTCTATTGCTACTAGCACTCGCTTTTCAACAAAATTACTCTGTCTTCTTTCCAACATATTATTTTCTAATAGACTACCTAGAAGTAAATCTAGGATTGCTATAGCCACACGGCCTAAAACCCTAGCGTTTTACTATATCCATTATTTTTTCCATAATATTAAATAGTATTATCCGGCCCACGTACAGAACGTGGCCTTTGTCTTTCACAGACTGAAACGGTGATACGTTATAGAAAATCTCATTCTGGAATTCATGGAACATTATGTTAACAACCATTTTGTAAATATTAA
Source organism: Pogonognathellus flavescens (assembly GCA_019776165.1). Lineage (NCBI taxonomy): Eukaryota > Metazoa > Arthropoda > Collembola > Entomobryomorpha > Tomoceridae > Pogonognathellus > Pogonognathellus flavescens. Next base: position 14,973 of record JABASD010002224.1, read on the forward strand.
TTAATACCGTTGCCTGCAGACAAATGAAATATTATTCTTTCCATGACATTATACACCATACTTTAGTCTTTAGTCAAAAGCACAAAGCAACGTAATAATTAGAAGCCAAACACACTACATTGCCAATAATAGTAATGAAATGATTAGAGGATTCATTTTTCTCTAGGCCATACAGATGTGCCAAACAGAATTAATATGAAATATTGTTTTGTAAATAATACCTGAATAATTGGCAGCTTTTCGCAGTACTGTAAGCTTATTTTCTTTTCAACTAGATTTACTTTGAAATGAATAGTGTGCCTAATGTTTTACTAATTATATTGTAAGTATTAGTGCTCCCGGATAAACTCAGTTTACTGGATGTCAAAGCTTTAAATAATATCCACCTACCCACACCTTTGCAAAGTTAATTGAACTTAATACGGTTTATAAAGTAGCTTGCGCTACTTTATAAACCGTATTAAGTGTCTACGTCTGTCCGTCCGTCTGTCTGTTCGTGACCACTATAACTCACGAACGGATGAACACAAATCGTTCAAAGTTCTCATACATGATCTCCATGTCACAAGAGAGGTCCCATTGGAAAATGGAGTCAATCGGTCAACTCCTTCATCATCTTTGACCTTTTAGAATAACTATTGTGTTAATACATCTCAACAATACACTGCGTTTAAAATACTGCTAAGTGAATCCTATATGTTTAAAAGTGAAAACCGCCAAATTTGAAATTTGAAGACGACCGCTAATGCTAAAATATTTTGAGAAATGAGAACTTACGTTTTTAAATATAATAATTATATAGTAAGAGTAGTTATTCTGCTGCTAACTTATTCGACAACCCTTTGGTTACGTATTGTTAGTTAATAATATTGTATTCTTGCGCTACTTTATTACAGCTTTGAATGGTTTATTACATTTGATAAAGGAACCTACTAATATTAATGCTGACTTTTGACAGTATCTGACCGTAATGTTACTTTGTCTCTTCCAAGGCACTGATCCGGTTATCATTAGTTAGAATTATGAATATAATGTTTGCACGACTCTTAGTGAATCGCAATACATGCATATTTTTAGGCAGGTGGGCACTACGAAATGCAAGGATGGAATAAATATGTACACAAACAGAGTATCATTTCACAGATCTCTTTGTAGTATTACAGTAGAGCAAAGAAAGAGTGCTGAGAGTTGTATTTTGGCATTTGTAGTTTCTGTCGTGGTAGTGTATTTTATAATGCGTAATAGGTAGAGTGGCTTATAGTGTATGGAAATTATAGATGACTTCTAGTTTCTGCTCTGTCAGCTTTGATGTGATATGATGGCTTGAATCGAAAGAGAAAATCAGGACAAGAGAAGAGCTTCATATTATTTTTGGATATCTGAGTGCAGCTCGTCTCTCTTATTCTAGCAATGCAGCAAAATTTTAATGATGGGTCGTTGGTATGGATATTTTAATGATTGTCAATTTTCTATTCGCCTCTGGCCCGTTCTCAGACCTTTATTTACAAAGGACATGGAAAGTGGACACAGCATCTCGTTACTCAAATCCCCTTCACTGACTGACAAGTGAAGTATTTGGGCAACTAATCACGTAGCGAAATACGGACAGATTGTTTGAAAATGGGAAGAAAGCCCGAAAAATAATCTTCCCGTAACTTTGTTCAATTGGGTATGCAGAACTTCTATATCAGCGTTTGAAAAAAGGGCAAAGGGACAATTCATTTACAACGGCGGGACTTGATTGCATTTTGTGTCTGACTAAGAGTTCAACTAACTGTTTGACGAAGATAATATGATGTGAAAAGGGAATTACGCTAAGTCCATTGATGTGGTTTCAGACTCACTACTAGAGGATAACGGGTTTGAAAATCATTTTAATCCGATGCCGGTTTTGAATTTCAATCGAAATTCAGTCAAACCCCAATATTACAAATGAACTGACCCTTCGCCCGCTTACTGAAGGGCGGATATGGGGCTTTTGCATATTCTAAGTATTGGACAAAGTTATAGGAAAATTATTTTCCAGGCTTTCTAGGCACTCAGTTTCAAAAAGTTTTTTTGCATTTCTCTACGTCATTACTTTTGCCAACATTCCACTTGTGAGTGTACAAACCATGCATAGGACTGATGATTCAAAGCATCTATTTTATTTACAAACTGTTGCTAACCAAACTAGCCATCCCATTCCTTTTGCTTCCATTTTATCCTACACAATCTTACTAAGCTTTTACTAAAAGATTCCATGGACACAGACCCCTCGTCGCACTCGTCGCTCGCCCACCATCTCTTCTTGGTTAACAATGTTGATACTATAACGTGACATTGTTAACTAGACATATAAAAGGAAAAATATTGTCTCTCGTATTGTAAATAGACACAAAATTTAAAGTAAATATGAAAAATGGACAACTCATATTTATAAACCTAGGTAAATAATATGGCACAATTTGCAGGTTACTGCAAGTTTCCAATTTACTCAGACGAAGATCATAGAAGTTGGAAAAGAACACTGAAAAAATATATGCCTAGTTAAGATTAGAACACCTATTTATTAGTGGTAGGTTATTAATATTATGAGGAATATGCAACATTATTTAGTGTTCGTTTATTGATTGTTTCTTTCCGTGTCACATAAAATTAGATTTATGCATACATTTACATCACAATTATTATCATCAATGACAATTATAATTTATAAATGTAAAAATAAGAAGTAAAATCTTATGTCAGCCACGTCCAGTTTATTCGCATTTTCTCCAGTTTGGTCTTCTACTCTGCATGATTTTCTTATATTGGCCTTGTATTCACGAACACAGCATACCATTCTGAAACTGAAAAATAAGGTCTGCAGGACTATGTCTTTTTGTTCTATTGATAATAAGAATATGTTAATTTATTGTTTTATATTGACAAATTCACAAGGAGCTCGACTAAACTACATCCTTTGATTTTCCAAAGTTAATTTGAGAAGTTGATCCCCTGTTTAGGTCAATCATGTGAAAAGTTTTTAGTAGAACTGGAAGTGGTAATTTTACTGGAAACAGTAATTTTATCAATTATATTGATAAAATTACTGTTTCAGTTAAAATTTTATTAAACATGAACAAATGAATTGACTGCTGTTTTTTATGTTTTCTTATTTGCTGCAAACTCGCGGGGCATCACGAAAACTCTGATTATACAGCATTATTGTTTGTCATAATACGTCAAACTAATAGCTCATCTATAGAATAGATTAATGTTTGTGCATGTAAATAATAATAATAATAATCATATGAGCATACATTCTAGTTATTCGGACGTCATAACAAGATGTTCTGGTTGCATGACAGTCGATTACAAAAACGTCATTGAATTATAAACCTTTCTTGGTTTGCTTGCATTTAATTTCCAATTCTGATAATAAGAACATTGTTATCCAATTATATGACTTTTGACGTATTGCAAGGAAAAGTATGTAAATAATACTCTTAATTGTTCAAAAGATATCCTTTTGGAATTGCGTGGATATGAAATATGTACGTACTCTGATATTGGTACAAAAGAGTCTCCGTGACTTCTCGAAAGTTAGTGAAATCGGAAGCATGATATGTAATATAACTAACTCATGGTATCAAATTTATATTTTATCAAAAGTGCTCAACTAATTGGGGAGATTGCTTTTCTTGTTATGTTCACAATAATAAGGTTTCTACTTTCTATTTACTGCTATGAACACAAACTATCTTATTTTTCTTGTTAAAGTAATGTAATCTTAAAATGAAAATCCCTATCCTTGTATTATTACGTTTACAAGAAGAAAATTGGGGAACATAATATGAAAATAATATAAAACGGTGAAAGCGGCTCTGTCTCTACACAAGTTTTCCCTTGGCTATATCATTATATGCTAGTATGCTACTGCTGTAAAACCTTTGATTGATGCAATGAAAAGAAAATTAAGGGAATGTTGTAGTAGTAGTAGCAGTAGAGGATTTTTCCCTTCATGTCTATACATAATAATAGAAGAGAAAATGTATATCCTTTTACTCTTTTCCCCTGTAACTCAACCAAATTTTAGTTGTTCTGTTTTCATTCAGTTGCCTATAATATCACTATTTTATACGGAACCCTTGCTTTCAGAACTCACAGAACTACTGCTATAATAATGAATAGAAGCAAAGCCGCAGGATTCACTCCTAGTTTCGTCTTTACCTCACGTCACGGCTCAATTTAATTCAAAATAGCTTAACACAGAAGCTGAGACACTACAGGCAAACAAACTTCTGCCTCGTTAAAGAATAGAGACGAGGCACTTGTTTACGTGTTTTAATTTACATTTTAATTTGGACACAAAAATACTTCTAGTGATGCACTACTACCGCTACACACGTAGGTAGTAGGCACAAAGTACAGATAATAAATATCCAGCATTAATTTAAATATCAAACAAACTAATTTATCCAGTCAACCCACATTATGACTTTGTTATTATCTCATGTTACTCGCAACGAAACCCTTTAAGCGAATTGGAGTTTAGACAAGTATTCTAGCGTCATGCACAAACAAAAAGTACCAAAAGCATAACAATATAATTTCAAGTAGGTACAATACTGAACTGTAAACTTATTACTCAAATGCATTTCAGCATTACTATTACTGACTACCGTTATTACAAATAAAGTGGAAAAGGTCTTAGAATTTGTGTTGGTTTTCTACAAGTAGCACAAATAGGTTCCTATGAGTCTGTCCCTATAGCCTATCGCTATATTACGGAAAAAGCATACAATTTTTGGCTGTTGCTGTTAAATAATAGTACCTAGGTACTTTACTAAATTACTTAATTGCTAATTACAATTAGTAAATTCCAACGTTAACAGAAGATCATTAAATTACAAAATACTTAAAACTTACATTGCGCCATTTCATTTTTACATAGAATGCTACGTTTACATTGCCTGGTTTTGTTTTTGGCAAAGTCACAAAAGAAATTAAATGATAAATGTCATTACAATACTGAGCTGATCCATTATTTAGGTAGGTTCTAAAACTACACCATTTAAACCCTAAGGAATGGGTAATACTGATAGTAATGCGGACGCTATGTCCACTAGGAAAACAGCACGATCGAATGTCAGCAATAAGCAAAACTGAAAGATCCGCAAAATCAGTTTTGCGACTCACAGTTGATTCCCAAGAAGACAAGGGTTGGCATTTCATGCCTCAACGAGTCCTACAGACCTACCAACATTGAACTTTTCCTTTCCTATTTGCCTTTTGAGCTTCGCCCAATTACAGCCTTCGTCATCATTTGTGTCGGCTCCTACAAAATTCCGCTAAGCAAACAAATTAAGTACAGCATTATCTCAAATTTCACATTTCTATAAAAATGAAATAGAAAAATTTTTACAAAGAATTTAATAATGAAGAGCATTATAGCCATCTCTTTTTGTATTTTTCTGAACTACATTGTATAAACATCACTCAAATCAGTCAATTATAAAAAAAAATCCAATTATATTTGACATGCTGAAGATAATTTTGTAATATTGTAAAGTTGACGAATGGAAATGACTTTGAATTCAAACAGATACAGGATTGCTGTCAAACAAATTTTTATTTATTTTTGACGTTCATTGAAGAAATACCTCATTATGTTTACCAAGAAACTCTGACAATTGATCAAGTGAACAATGAAATCTCGTACGTAATCTGAAATGGTATCAAAGTTTATGTCAGTTGAAATAAAATCGTACAAAGAATACCTATTCATTTCATTGTTCGGAAGAACTAAACAATGTTCCAAGAGTTCACAAACATCATGTAGTACAAATATTATGACCTGAAATTTCATCCAATCAGCGAATGTGTTTTCCATTCATTTAGTGATTATATTTCATGGTTCCTATTTACTTTATAGGACTTGACATTTATCAGTTTAGATTGACTTGTTTGTTTGCGTCACCAGAAGAATCCAGAGTAGTCTTACTTGATTTCCTTTGTTAGAAAAATGAAGGAGGAACCTATTAATGTCGGATGTCAACTTTATTCAAATAAATTGGAGTAGCTTTCTCTGATAAAATGATTGCTTACTTAGAATTAGAATTTATACTGGTGTACCCAAAATAAAGTTAAAGGATATTATAGCTGAGATACAGAGGCGGAAATCTGTTTATGATCAAACATTGTAAACAGTACCAGCCCTAAATCTTAAAATACACTTAAAATTAACGATCACAGATGCTTTTAAAGCAATTACGACTCAAGTATAGAATCATGATTGGATCTAGATAAGCCGGAAAGAAACACTACACCTTCCAACCAGCTAAGGAAGAATGCAATTACTTACATGCTTTTATTGGACCGCTTGGTTTGCACCTGGTTACCTGAAATTAGAACTTAATACTTGCATTACTCTAATTATTATTTCACCCTGTTCGCATGAGGAAAATAAAATCGCAAAAGGATGTCAATGATGAGCTTAATATTTGCATTTAACACTGATTGCATTACTGAACATGAGGAAGTTACTTAGGGAATTAATTCAATTAGGTAAAAGGATATTTACGATACCCTGGTAAAATATATCTAGATAGAAATGATAGTAGTAGAATTGACTGATGAAATTAAAGGCAGTGTAGAACTTCATTTGTTGGGGTGGAGGTACAAGTAGTAAATAAATATTGGTTTATGCTTGGTAGTGGGAAAGTTTGTGTAATGTGTGTGTGTGTCGGCATTCTTTTCTTCCTAGGTGGTGTTATAATGTATGAACTTGTTTTGGTTTAGAGCGTGTGAACTGGGAGGAGGAGAGATGTACTCGGATCTGTCTGCATCTGCAAATACTGCAATGATGGGAAAGAGTGAGTGAAAATGCTGACTATTCTTTTCTGCCTTTTTTAGGAGTTTGTCGTCTCAAGTCGACTTGTCTTAGTGTGTTATGCAAATAGCTGGATCTCTATGAGACTCGTAACGAGACTCGTATGTATGTAGTGTCGTGTGCCAGCCCTGGTGTTTATACACGATGTACAACGAAGTGAGAGTAGAGAGAGATTTTTCTTGTCACAGTCGAGTGATGAGACGAAGGCAGATTTGAAAAACTAATGTTTAAATGGGAAAAGTTGGGTTGAAGGTGATTGTCGTTTAAAAGTGAGGGGGATGAGGTATCAGGTCGGAAAAGCTGCTGAATTTGTCCGAAATAAAATTGGTAGAAGGGATTGTCTACGGGTCATTTCGATGAAAAACCGATTCCGGTTTTATCAGGGAAACAGGAGTGAGACACACACAGAGAAAGAGAGAAACAGAGTGAGCGAGTGAGAGAGAAAGAGAGAAAAGTGTAACAAGTTTGGAAAATCCAAGTTCTGACTCTAGCGTGTGCAAATCTATGTGTCACGTCGACTCAATTATGATTTTATCGCGGACGAAATAGATGGGCAAGTTTCTTTTCTTTCCCTTCTCTGCGAGCAGCTCAAGTTGTTCAAGGCAGCTACTTTCTATTTCTCATCGTCGCTCGACCCGCACAGAAAGTCTGAAAAAGTACCTGCTCCATCCTTGGCTAGACTTTCTTCTGTGTGCAGTGTCAACGTTTAGTGTGCCTTACATGGCATTCTCACTGCTGCCTCATGCTAAAACTGTACTGATGGTGGTGGTCTGACTGCTGCTGCTGCTGATGGTGACTCGAAGACTCCAGACTAAACCAAACGGGAGCAGCCAGTCAGACTCCAGTAGCTCGGCTGGAGAGAAGCGACAAAAATCAACAATTTTTAACGCTATTCAACACCCAACTTTCAGATCTGCTGTTCGCCATACCTTTCTCTACCTCTTTGCAGATTACAATCTCTATTGTACACAAAATGCCATTTTTGTGAAACCTTCAAAAAAGGCACCCCAAATTCCAATTTCATTCTCAAGTCGATTATGCGTACCACTGAGATTGGCCATTTTCCTCCCTATAATTTTTTTCTCTCACACAACTTACTGCCCACAAATCTGCTCTTCAATGACCGTCTTTTCTCCCGTTTTGGGCTCCATTGCATTTCATTTCACTGAATAACATCCTTTTTCCCACTTTCTCAATGCCGATCCGCTCTCCCGCCCGTCCTAACGCTAACACATTTCCAATTGCATACCCTCCGTCCACATATACTTACATGTTCAAAATGTACATGCATATAAAATACACGCATAAATATACATCGTGTCGTAGTCCTCGTATCACCACCACAGGCTTTCACACAACGTTCTCAATCCTCAGAGTGCAATACACACACTACACACGACAATATAAATAAAAAGACACACCAAGTACATATTCGCCAAACGCTATTACATTAAAATCGTATCGACTGCTATTATATCCCCATGTGTTCGTCCTTCTCCACCATACCTGAATAGCCTGTCGTGAAAACTCTTTCAAATCATTGTCGTTTCTTTCTATACTTCCTCCTTCCCTGTCTTCTTCAATGTATTTGTCCTATGCCTGTTACTTTAAACTTAAATTCTCAATCCTACAATTTCAGCTCATGGACCCAACATTGTGTGACGTCATATTATAACCCACTGTCCCTATTGTCAAACAGTACTTAGAACCTTTATTCTTCTCCAGATCCATTTTAATACCATGTGAACGGAGGTACTGCCAAAACATCAGTCCCATTATTATGTACATATGTGCATTGTACCAGCCCTTATATGTTATGTCATATACATCATAATATAGAAAAATACAGACATCGCTAGGTTCCATATTCACATTCTTTTCTGATTTTACAATCTGTAAGAAGGTGCACTGCACAAGGCATACACCTCAGATTTTCCATCAGATCATATTCATGATTGTCTGCAATCTTATATTTAACTATAGAATATTATTATGAAAAGTATAGTAAATATTAGTAGTCATTTTGTAGACGTGCATATTAATAATATTACGACATGTTATATTATCTCATAAGCTTTGATGTCCACTCTCGTACTACTACTATCGTTTATATTTATATTTTCCATTCACTATTTCGTATACCAACCTAACTTCCGCAGCTGTCAAATCCGGCTTAATGTGGAATCAAATTGACGTTTTCAAATATTAAAAATTTCGTTTGGGTACAAATATGACAATTTTTGACATGTTCATTTCTTTCTGCATAGGTTCGGTGAGGATGATGAACTTGAAATCGGAGAACCAGAATCCATCAGAGATCCCGAAGGAATGCGCTGGTTGTGGCAAAAAGATTACTGACAGGTTAGCACTATCAAATATCAATCTTTTTAACTTATTTTCAAGCATCAATGCATTTTCTGCCCACAGGCTGGTAATCATTTTATTGACGGATTTTAGAAGTTGATAAAATAGTTATTATTATTAGCCATTGTAGATATGGCTGTATAGGAAAACTCTGTTTGTCCGTCCGTATGAGCGAAAATTCAAGAACGGCTTAAGATTCATTCCTACTTGGTAAACGCACTACTGAGCTCATGTGTGAGATCAAAGAGGAGGTCAATCGATTAACCTTTAACACTTTCACTACATGATAGTATAATATAGCAGTGCGTAGAATCTACAAACTTCGAAATTAATTGAGTAAATACAATCCTTTCGGATAACGTTTGATTATATTATAGCAAAAACGATGACGCAGACGTAATTGTAAACTACCACGTGACAGTTGAATTCCAACAACACAAACATTTCAATTTATACTTTACTAATAAATTGCGTTCTTTGAGTTCATTGTTTAAAATATTACTAAAAGTACGCTGGTTATGTACACCCGGTTTTGACCGGTTTATTTTTACTAAACCTCCTATCCTTGTCAAAGGCTCGCATAGACATAATATGTATTATATTCGAATCATTGAATAGATGGAATTGCCTGACCTGCGTCTGCAAAGATTGGTAGCAGAAAACATTTTATTGGCTCAAAATAGTGTTATATACACAGAAAATATTAAGCTACTCAGTTTTCTTGGTGTAGCATTGTAGCATTTCAAATGTGTTCCATGCATTTACGTAGCAACATTTTCGATAGATGTTTGGTAAGCAAATTTGCAAAGTGGTGGCAACTGATTATACCAATCAGGACCCTTGTTACATTTTGCAATTTTACGCAATTACACGTCGCAAATGCTTGAGCTGCCTTATTGTTTTTATTTTAATTTTTTATGAAATTGCAATTGAATGCATCGAATTTTAACATTCAGATTATTAGCAGAGTTTGTTTCTTATTGTTAGAAGATATTGAATACAAATATTAAATGTAAAGACTGGTCACAAATTTTCTTATTAAACAGGTAGATAGCTTTACAACTAACAATTCTTATAGTCTTCTGTAAGAAAGCAAGGAAGGTAAACGGCAAAGAAATATTGCTGTTAAAATTACATCCCAGTCAAGCACAAAGAAAACACTGGAACATATACTGATTATAAAAGTTGGAGTAGCAGAGATACCTTTGTAACACATAATGTGTAAGCCTGTAACATAACATAACTTGGAGGAAGGCAACAAAAAGGCAGAAGTATATAAACATAGATCAACAGCCTGCACTCTATTAGGGTTATGTGCAAAATGTACATGCAAGTACAAATAGTACACTGCTACACTCATGCTACAATAATTTATATATGAGAGCAAGCACAAACGGATTTACAGGACTATTGAGTGTTAACAATATAAACCCGGAGCTTTATTGCAAGTGAAAAAGTGGTGAGGGCGGAAGGTGGGTGGACTGTAGTAAACTTGTACAGTTTCTCAGGCATGTAGGAAAACAGTTGCAAATATGTAGGAATGAAATTTTTTGAGAGCATACGTATATAATAATATTATTCCTATTATGATGCAGTATAGTAGTGGTCCTATAAGGCAGGAAAGAAACAAAACTATGAACGGATTGTGTTTTTGTACAAATGAAAATATAGAATGGAAAAGACGATAGTAGAAAGAGAGAAAAGCCAGAAATAGGGACTGATTAATGCGCTTTGGTAATTGACTTTTTCTTCCCTTTTATCAATGATTGATGAATTACAGTGTGAGCAATTGAGAACGGGTAAAGAAAAGAAACATTAAATACAGATGATATTACACAATGACCACTTTCTCCATCCTAGTATTCCTCATGCTATAAGTATACTGAATTTTAATCCCAAGCTCTTTTGCTGCATTCGCTATTCACTAAATACGCTGAGATTCCACCGTCATGTCCGTTTTGCGATTTTATTGTAATATAAAAGAAAAGTGCAGATGCTCAGAGTGTATTTATAAGACATTTCGTTTACTGTTGAAATTTTTATTTTATCCACGAAATATTTGTTGCGTGAAGAATATTTGGTTGAGTCAATTTTATATTGAACTGTTCATGATTTGATTTACAGATTTCTGTTGAAAGCTCTGGACATGTACTGGCACGAGGATTGTCTCAAGTGTGGTTGCTGTGACTGTCGCTTAGGTGAAGTCGGTTCAACATTGTATACGAAGGCCAACTTGATTCTGTGCAAGAGGGACTACTTGCGCTTGTTCGGCAGCACCGGGTACTGTGCTGCTTGTTCAAAAGTCATCCCCGCTTTTGAGATGGTCATGAGAGCCAGAAATAATGTCTACCACTTGGAATGCTTTGCCTGTCAGCAGTGCAATCACAGGTATAATAATATTGCTTTCTGTACCTAATCGTCATTATAATAACCACAAAGTTAAGATTGTTATTTAGTTCGAATTTAAATGAAAGAGAACAATAAAGTAGGAAATGAGCGATGCCAATAAATAATTGCAAAATAAGCAGGTAGCCCCAACAACACGTTTGCTTTTTACTCACAGGGTTTTTATTCGTTTTCTTTATTACCTATTGCTGCAGCACTTGTGTATAATCAGAGTGAGTCCGAGTGGTTTATTTATACTGTAGCGATTTACCCTGATAAGCTTTGTGGAGTTTTGCATTTTTATTTTTGTTTTATTTATAAGGACATAAATAGTTCAACAGCATGAAACATGTAGGTTAACTTGACTATATTTTATGACAATCGTTGACTGTTTATAATTTAAAGTGTAATGTTGTAGTTGTAGATCTAGTAAGGACAGAGAAATAGTAGCAGGCACCCTCAACTCTTCGTTGCTATTTCCTTCTTCTGTTGTAAAGAGTAGAAGGAGCTCCATTGTATATACGTTGTAGTGATCGTGGGAAGCTTTTATGAACTATTTGTGTACACTGCTTAATGTTTGTACGTTATGCTTTTCATAGGGTAGACTCACGTTACACTACTACTGAAGCGAGTTTGTTGTTATATCACTTGGTTTGTGTACGGAGTGGAAGTTTATATTATTAGTACAGCAAGTAAATATCAAAGCTGGTTTTAAGTATACAAAAAGCCACGGCCGACGACACCCTCGTCTCTTTCTTTCTTTTTCTCTCTCTCCCCATTACTGCTACATTACATTACCTTTGGTGGAGCTGGTGAATGTGAGAGAGCGAGTTGAGGGAGCTGAGCAAGTGGACTTTTATTTCTTGGTAGAGTTACCCAGTTTCGCTTTTGATGAAGAAAGTGGAAAGTCAGTCAGTCAAAATGATATTAGCCCAAAGGCCATTAGTTCGTTTCTAATCTTTTACGATGCGAACATTTGACTCACGTTTTCACAAAAAACTTATAGCAGGGAAATTAAAATTGAAAATTTGATATTTATCATTTAATGAATCACGTGCGGGTGCTGTTGGTTCTCCTATGGACCTTTTGGCATGCATAGGATTAAGTCTATAATACTGCTTCGGTGGCAATTGCACAGCACACTCAACATTACTCTCTTCTCCACTTCTTCTCAAACTGAAACAGTCTCCAGTATTTTACAACGTCAGTGATATATGAAATATTATTATTTACATACAAATAGCAACTGTTTGTTATAACTGTAAAAGAACTCTCTTTCATGCATTACGCACAACTGCAACTAACTATTCTTATAGGGAACTTTATATGAGCAACGTTCTTCCAGCACGGTGCAGCATTATGTAAAGGGGAGAGGGCAACAAAATCTCCACACAATGGATACGTATACTAGGTATTAAAAATGGACCTTTATTGTCCTATGTGTGTATGAGTGTTAGGTATAGGTGCTCTGTTTGTTTTGTGTGTCAAATGATCGTGCTGCATGGTGTGATACAATATAGTACACATCATATTATTATTAGATGTCATAGCTGTAACGAGTAACAAAGTACACTGCACACTTCATTATTGCTCAAGAGACGAAAAGCGGCCGACCCAACCATGAGGACGAAAGTGCAGCAGTATTGTTGTACACGTACTATGCAATATTTTCATTTGCATTATAATATATAAAAATGCAGAATTGTCTAGGTGGTTTATGTAAATGCTGCTGCTTGTTTGTTTTCTGACTTCTTCAATTTATTTTTCCACGTAAGACACGTATAGGTACTAACTTCATATTAATTTCGTTAATAGTAGGTGTGAGCAATTAGTTTCATTATAAGAGTTAGCATAAAACGGAACGAACCTGCCCCAGTTGATGTCTGTTTGGTTCAAAATCGAACCGAATCGGAATTTGCAATTTTCAAACTTATTTCGAACCGGACAAATTCGAATTGCCTAATCTTAACCCAATCTTCATTCTTTCAACTGGTGTTAGAAGGCTCTGATTTCCTATGCACAGCAATGAATTAGTTAGAATCGTCAGAAATCCTGGCATAAAATTCAAAGTGAGCAACGTATTTTATTAATAAAACAAATTCGAACCGATTAGGAAAAATTCGGTTGGTTCCCATCTATGTTTTAGATGATATCTGTTCTAATTGTAAGTTGTTCCCACCCCTATGATCTTACCAATGTATGGTTCTCCATGCATCGGCACTTTCTGCACTAATTTAGATACGAACGGTGCTACGGAGCTCTCGATACACTTCCACTATCGAAAGTAGAGAGATTTTTTACAGTACAAATGTGCTGCTTCAAATATTTATGACACGTGCACATTACATTCAACGTTGTTAATTCTTTACCGTTTATTAAGTATCGTGAGATACTTGTATAAGAATGGGTTTTACGTCTGTCTGTCTGTCTGTCTGTCTGTCTGTCTGTCTG